>BLSH010056541.1:1955456-1981247 GCA_018402905.1 Glandirana rugosa | reverse complement strand
GCTACAACATGCTCGCGGAGCCGACACGCCCCGAGTGGGGGGAGTAACTGACTCTGTCATTACCCGCGGTAACCGAGGGCGACGACAGTTTCAGTCACTCGGTTACTCTCCCCCCCACCCCAGCTCGGCACCGGGACACAGACTTACCTGTGTGTCTCATCGCCGAACCCACGGGGGTATCGTTCGACGAACGACACCCCCGTGAGCCATCCTCCTTCCCCGGTCCTCGTCGCTACTCCCTGGGCTCTTTTCTTCCTAGACCCGACGAGACACGTTTGGGTGACGTGTCTCGTCCTCGCGCGCAATCCCGGCTTAAAGGGAGGACGTCATATGACGTCCACCCGCTGGGAGAGCAGGACCGCTCCGCCGTCATTTGACGGTGGGCGGTCCTGAGGTGGTTAAAAATAATAAACATGTTTTACTTACCTGCTCTGTGCAGTGGGTTTGCACAGAGCAGCCCAGATCCTTCTTTTCTCGGGTCCCTCATCGCTGCTCCTGGCCCCTTCCTCCTACCGAGTGCCCCCACAGCAAGCAGCTTGCTATGGGGGCACCCAAGCCGCTACTCTGTGTGTCCATTCAGACACAGGGCCACGGCTCGACCCCACCCCCCCTCTCATTGGCTCACTGACTTTGACAGCAGCGGGAGCCAATGGCGCCCATTACTGTCTCAGTCAATGAGGGGGGTGAGCCCCGCACAGCCGAGGCGCTCGTACAACATCGCTGGGTCAAGATGGGGCTCAGGTAAGTATTAGGGGGCTGAGGGGGGGGGCTGCTGCACATAGATTTTTTTTATCTTTGTGCATAGAATGCATTAAAGGAGAAGCACAGCCAAAGCTCATAGATGAGAGGGGTAGCCCCTGGAAGTTGCACATCCAATATGTCTTAGAGAGATGAATAGAGTGGCAACCTCAGCCTGGACTCCAACCAGGCCACACCCCCAACGTGTTTCACTCCGCCCCTGGAGCTTAGTCATGGGGAAGCTCGTTTCGTTGTACTTCTGTGGATAACAGGAGTGCAGTTCGTTCTTCACTTCTTTGACTTGTTTTCAACAGACAGCGGGCTGAAGCCTGCTGTCGGCTGATGCCACAGTGCCGGTCCATGCTCGGGCAAGATTGCCACAATGAAGTTGAGATTGGCCCACATGCCTGGACTGGCACCCAGAAAGCCGCTGAGAGCCTGAGCCGGCCGCTCCCACCCCCTCCACAGCCCAGCGTTTCAGTGAGCAGCATGGGGGGGGGGGTTTGCAGAACAGAGAGCTGCTGACTGACAGTCACCAACTCTCTGCTCGGGGAGCTGTGAGAACTGAGTGATCAGTGGCGTTTGATCACTCAGTTCACAGTGTTAGAGCGGGCAGGGGGGCAGATGCACCATAAATCTGAAAAAAAAAGAAGTCCATACTTCTCTTTTAAGATAAAAAACCCTTCTGCCTTTAGAGCCACTTTAAGCAGTTGGACTTTTACCAGAATGATGCTTACGGTAAGTCAGCAGAAAGGTACTTTCTAGTTAGTTGATAGGCTAAATGATTGAGCTACAAAAATGCTGGTTCCTTTTTTGTGAAAAAAGTCAAAAGCTCTTAAAAAAATATTGTGTCTTTTTTTCTTTGAGCCCTGGTTCACACTGATGCAAATCTGATGTGGTTTAGATGCATTCCAGAACTATAGATTTGCATGTCAAGTGAAATAACATTGTTTTCTATGAAGGCTGTTCATATCTATGCGATTCTGATGCAGTTAAAAATGGTTCTGTGCGTGTTTAGTGTGGAGTGGTGTGATTTTAAGCCCCATAAGACTATAATAATTGCATTAAAATCATAGCTATCAAGCACAAATTGCACGGCAAATTCACACTCAAAACGGCATGAAAATTGCACTGCATCGCACCACATCCAGCGTGAACCTAGGTTTAGATTGATTTTTCTGAGCGTAGTTTGTAATTATATGTGTACATGGGGGCAGCCATACTTGACAAAAAAATAGACATCAGTCTAATTACATAAAATACTCAGAGATCCCCTGGTAGTCAGAGACCATGATGTGATATAAGCTGCCCTCAGGAGTAGCAAGAATTAGGACAGAGATTTCTGTGCCTCTGTTGTAAACTTTGAAGATGAATGTTTTCACAGTGACTATGACTACAGAGGTAAATTAGGGCCTGATTTATTATGGTTTTAGTGATTATTTGGCATAAGCAAACACTTTAGTGAGCATAGTTTGGGAACAGGTTCATGTTAAAGCGGAGTTCCACCCAAAAGTGGAACTTCCACTTATTTGCTCCCCCCGGTGCCATTTGGCACCTTTCGGGGGGAATAGGGGCCTTTTTTTGACAGGTCCCTCTTCCCTACTTCTGGAGATGGGGCCACGGCACCGTCTCTTGGAAGTTCGGCCACCCTCCTCCTTCCTCCGCCACTGGGCCGATTACAAAGCGCAGCTTGCTTCGCACATGCACAGTAGGGAGCCGTCTGTGAAGCCGAAAGGCCACCCTTGGTGGCGATGGCGGCAGCAGCACCCGACAGCCGTTCCGGAGATCGGCTGGGGTGCCGACATCGCGGGATCCCTGGACAGGTAAGTGTCCATATATTAAAAGTCAGCAGCTACAGTATTTGTAGCTGCTGACTCTTAATTTTTTCCCCAGATGGAATTCCACTTTAAGTGTCGGCTTTTTTAACTATTTTACAACTTCATACCTCATCCAATCTGTTTATAATGCAATACAGATCTTCACATTTACAGGTCTGTACATAATCTATATGTCACTTAATTATTAATTTTGTTTTTAAATATGGGGTTCATATTATGTTGTTTTCTAGGGATTTCCTCCCACGTGGCTCCGGTATTGTGACAAGACGTCCGTTGGTCCTCCAGCTCATCACTTCCAAGCTAGGTAGGAAATTGTGGAAATAAGAATTTGAAAAAGAATCCTTTAAAACCTATTCATACATTAAAATTCTGGTAAATAGGGTTGGATTAAGGCTATAAAGCAATATTAAAGCTTATTATTTTATTATTATTTTAATACCTACTTGCTTTGTATAATGATTTTGCACAGAGCAGCCCTGATCCTCCTCTTCTGGGGTTCCCCGCTGGCACTCCAGGCTCCTTCTCTTTGGCAAGTGCCCCCATGGAAAGCTGGTTTCCATGGGAGCACCCATGCGTGCTAGCTCCCGAGCCTGCTGTCTGCATCTATTGACACAGAGCGGGCATCTCTGCCCAGCCACCCACTTGCTTGGCACAGCATTTGATTAACAGCAGCAGGAGCCAATGGGGGGGGGGGGGATTTTGCCACACAAGGTTCTTCACCTTAAAGCAGAGTTCCACCCAGAATTTTTTTTTTTTTTTGGCATCCACTCTTTTAATACTAAATAGGTGTAACCTTTTGCTTCCTTACTTTCAAAGTCTAGTAATTACATGTATTTTTTACACACAATTTTGTTTCTCTCACTGCTGGACTTTTCCATTTTAGGTGAGGGCACCTGAAGCCCACCCGTAGTCTCCTGGCATCTCTTCCTGAAAGAAGTGCATGGTGGGTAACCATCATGCACTCTTCGATCTTGGTCCGCCTTAAATAGTGTCATTTCCTGTCTGGAAATAACACGATTTTACAGTACAGTGAAGCACACTAACTCCTGGGAAATGATGAGTCACATCTCTCAGGGGGCCAGGGGAAGCAGGAAATGAGAAGAGCCTAGGACCTAATAGGGGCAGATTACAGAGACCACCTAGCAACAAGCGACTTAGGATGAGTATACAATTTTTTTTCCTTCAAAGGCAAGTCTATATAGGCAAAGGACTTGAATCATGTAAAATAAAAACTCTGGGTGGAACTCTGCTTTAATGCATAAAATGTATTAAGGTGAAAAACCTGGAAAGACATTAAAGAGGAATGTCACCTGGCAAAGCAACAATTAAAAGTCAGCAGTTACATGTACTATAGCTGCTGATTTTGGGAAACTCATAATTATCATCCCATGAAGACCAGCACTGTCATCCATGTAGCTGATTGTTCTCGGGCCTCTGATCTTCTCATTTTTGCATGTGCATGACTTTGGGGAAGGGGGGGGGGGGGGGGGGTTGTACTGAGGAGGCATCATCCTCACCTTGGCCAGAAATTAGGAAATTGGAGTGAGTTCCACCAAAAGAAGGTACCGCTTCCCCATCCCCAAAATGCAATTGTTTTACAGCCTGGGTGGCCTTAAGAGGATGACGGTGAGTGTAATTTTGGGGTGAGGGTTCGCTTTGAGATTCGTTAAAGAGGATCTTCAATGGCCCCCCAAAAAAGTTGAATGTAAGCAGCTATAAATCTTGCAGCTGCTGACTTTTAATATAAGCACACTTACCTGTCCAGGGAGCAGCACTGTCCTCACCCAGCCAGTTTCTTCACTGGTCTTTGGGTCCCTGACGGCATCTTCACTATGGGAAGTCAGCTGTGAGCCCTAGCGGCTTTACAGCTGGCTTCCTACTGTGTCTATGCAAGCCACGTTGCACTTTGTGAATATTCCCCCAGCTTTCTGAAACCTGTGACATGTCCCAGAAAGCTGCGAGGAAAGAGTGTGTGTGGGTGTGTGTGTGGGGGGGCAAACTTCTGCTCAGATTGCCTAGGCGAAAAACAGGTACCCGCTCCCCAAGAGCAAAAATTGTGCATCTAAAGGTGTTAGAGGAGGGGGGGGGGGAGGGCGAAAAGCAAAACTTTTCCTTTAGGTAAAGTAAGAGATTGAAGGTTCAATTTTCTTCCAGATTGGCCCCTAGGTTAGATCACATAACTATATCAAATATAAACTATTTTTCCATACAGAGTGACAATGTTGATTTTGATGTATACATGCTTGTATTCTTTTATTGTCTTGTTAAATAAAGATTTTAAAAAAAGATATAAACTGTTTTTATTTACACAATATTATTAGTATTATTAGTAATATTTGATGAGACATGGAAGCCAAATGTTGAAAATTTTGTTAGCTTGCCAAAGACAATGTCGTTTTTTTTTCTTTCACTAACATACACTGAAGGTCAAAACATCAGATAAGGACTGTTATAAAAAAAATGAATGTATAACTAAAAGCAAAACTGTTTTTTAGAGGGGACTAGTGTCCCATTGGAAGATTTTCTTAATTACTGAGGACAAACCAAATGTTTCTATTTTCTTTTACTTTAAGGCATCATACACACGGATGTTTTTTGACGCTGGCGTTTTCTGGCGTTTTTTGCAGCTCTCCATGTTAGTCAATGGCCCCATAAAAACGTCGGCGTTTTTGAGCTGTAGGTGGCGTCGGCGTTAGTGAGCAGAAAGTAGAACCCATGGCCATCACGTTCTGAGGCTGTAACGTTTTGACGTTTTTTGACACCGACGCCACAAAACGCCAACAAACGCCACCTAATATTGTACTGGCGTTTTCCGGCGTTTTTTGACGCCGAGGTTTTTAGGTTGAAAAATAGCAGAGGGATGATTTTTTTTAAAAAATGCCTATTGACGCCGACGCTCACTAACGCTCAAAAACGCCGATGCATAACGCCGAAAAACGTCGACTTTTTTTCCTTGACGTCGGACCCAACGTTTTGTTTATTTTTTTAGATACGTCCGTGTGTAGGAGGCCTAAATGTCAACTGTCTGATTATCTTCTACTCTATTAGCTTTTAGATGATCCGTGAAAACCCTTCTCTTCAGAGAAGCCTATCCTACGCACACCCAACAACTGTATTTTCATTTTCTCCATCTGATCATCCCCCACGGTTATTACCTTTTGTCCCTCTTGACCCTCCCTTCTAGATTGTAAGCTCTAAGGATCAGGGCCCTCTGATTACTCCTGTATTGGCTTGTATTGTAACTGAACTGTCTTCCCCCATGTTGTAAAGCGCTGCGCAAACTGTTGGCACTATATAAATCCTGTATAATAACGATAATGGTGAACAGGACAAATAGAGAGGGTAAATCTCCCTAACAGGGGCACAGATAGCAATAGAAACCCGACAGGTGTTCTAACCCCACTCCACCCCATCTAAAACTGAAAAAAGTTTTGTCTTCAGTTGAACAATAAAGATACAGTAAAATTAGAAAAAAAAAAAGTCTATACTTACTTGCTCTGTTCAGTTGTTTTGCACAGAGCAGCCCCGATCCAGGCCAGGAACCTCCTCTTCTCATGTCCCCCACCAGCGCTCCTGGACCCTCCTCTCTGTCCAGTGCCCCTATGGGAAGTGTCTCGCTCCCGAGCGCCACTGCTGTATCCATTGACACATACAACAGCACTCGGCCTTGCCCCCCACTCCCTCATCACTGGCTTTGATTGACAGCACTGGGAGCCAACGGCTCCCGGTTCCCCGGCAAAGCCAGTAAGACCCAGAAGTGAGAGGAGAGAAGAGCTGCAGACATCCACAGTGCTGGATCAAATGAGAGTTCAGGTAAGAATGGATGCTGATGCCTAAACATTTTTTACCTTGATGCAAGAATGCATTAAAGCGGAGTTCCACCCAAAAGTGGAAATTCCGCTTTAAAGGAAGGTGACCCTCTAACATGCCACGACTGGCATGTCATTTTTTTTTTGAGGGGGGAGGGTGGGGGCGGGGACCCGTTTTCACAGGGTCTCAGGTCCACTTCCTCTTCTGGTGCCGTGGAACCGGAAGGAAGTTCACCTTCACCCCCTCCCTCTCAGCGATCTTCTGGGACTCGTCACAGGTCCCAGAAGATGTGCCGTCCATTCGCAGCGTGACTTGCGCATGCACAGTGCACGCCCGGATTTGAAGCCAAAACTGGGTGCCCACACTTGTGATTCCGGCGCCACCGAAGGGAGGGGGAGAAGAGCAACGCTACGGGCGGCTGCATCGCTGGAGCCTGGGACAGGTGAGTATCCGATTATTAGTCAGCATCTACACTTTTTGTAGCTGCTGACATTTAATAGGGTGGAACTCTGCTTTAAGGTAAAAAATGTTTAGGCTTTAGAACCACAGTCTACTGTGGCTGGGAAAGTGTCAAGAGCTTGATAATTTGTGGAAGTAAATTGTATAAGCTATTGAAAGTGACTGGCCATTAAATCTAGAGGTAACCATTTGAACCACTTGCACTGTATGGAGATATTTCTATGGGTTTACCACTTTTCTGTGTTTAAAGTAGATCTGTTGCCGACCAGGAGCGCCAGCCGAATCACTTCTACCTGAAAGCCAGGAGTCGGCTGTAATAATCAATACCAAATTTCACAACTGCAGTAGCTTCACCCTCTCTTTTTATCTTGTGGACCATTATTACCAAAGGTTCAAATGAAAGAAAATCCCAAGGTTTGAGTGTCCACCAGAACAGTAATAGAGGAAAATTCATCCAATATGCAAACTATTTCTGGAGATCCTGGGGACTACCAGGGATTTCTTTCACTTTGGAGGCATTTCCCTCACTTCCTGTTGTGGCTATAAGACAGGAAGTGAAGGGAAATGTACCCAATGGGTCACAGATGGCAAAAAAGCTAACGGGTTAAAACCCTCCCTTATTTTATCCAAAGTGAAAAAAGGTTTTGGTTTCAATTCTAAGTTAAAGCATGCCTGTTCCTGTTCTATGGCACAGCTAGGCAACTAGTATTTTCATGGCAACAACTATACATTTATCATGACATGTCACTTTACCAAGCAGTGCTTAAGCTTTAAAACAACCCTCAGTGACCTCTGTAGCTGCAGGTACTGTGGAGTAAGGCCCCATTCACACTTGCGAATGGGGCCATTAGCGATTAGATGTAGGAGACCCAGCAGGGTACCCAGCAATCAGCTGCAAGAAGAAGACCCATTGATAACAATGGAATGCTGATGGCTCCCACAGCAAATCAAAGCAGCTGGCTGACTGTCTGCATCCAGGGCCAATCATTCACAGGTATTCACTCCATGAGAGCTACTGGGTCTCCTGCATCTAATCGCTAATGGCCCCATTTGCAAAAGTGACCTAGTTCAAACCCAAAATTTACAGCAGATTCACTTTCACTTAGTTTAGTTTAGCTCTTTCAGGCCCCCCTTCCAGCAGTAATTTGGCAGCCTGTCAGCCACAGTAATTGTGAGAACAGAACATTTAAAGGTGGCCTTAAAGCGGAGTTCCGGCCGAAATATGATTTTTAAGATAAAAAAACCCCTAGAATACTCATGCAATGTAACAAAGGTATGCTGTAAACTTTGCCCAGTCTTCTAATTGCGCAGCATCATTTTCTCACTTTGTGAAATTCCTGCACAACGCGGCCATCTCCAGTGTGGGTATCTGAAGCTGCAGTGTCCTTCTTCCTGGATTCCATGCATGTTGGTTACTCAGCATGCACCTGCCGATCTCGCGCATCTGCAGTGTGGTGCAATCTTGGTCAGCTTGACATGGCACGGCTCCAGTAACATTTAACATTGGCTTACATGGAAAATCTTGGTCAGCTTGACAACAGTGCCATGTCAAACTGACTAAGATTTTCTATAGACGCCAATGTTAAATGTTACGTGAGCAGTGCCATGTCAAGCTGACCAAAATCTCCCAGGAGCCAATGCAAAATTGGAAATGACGTACGGCACCGCGGCCCCTAAAGGAGGAAGTGAAATTAGATATAGGCATAAATCAGGGAAGTGAACAGAAAAAAAATAAACTGCCAATTCATTTTAAGGATGCACATTAGTGCTGCATGGTGAGGAGCGAAAAATGTGGGTGGGACTCTGCTTTAAGAATGTCAGTATTTCCCTTGTGAACTTTGATGATGAATTGCTCAATGGTCTGTAGCTACAGAGGTTAGTAAGGGTTTGTGTAAAGCTTATTTACTGCTTATTAGGGCTATGTAAATACAGTTGTACCTTGGTTCATGAACGCTTCTGTTCATGATCAACTTGGTTCATGAACAGAAGAGTTCACAAAAATTTGCTTCGGTTCACGAACACGATTTGCGGCCATTTTCCCTGCTCTGGTGGTGCGGGTCACAGAGAAACACTGAAAATGTGCAGTACTGTGAAGACACTTACAGTACAGTATTGAGGAGCTTTTTGGTGTGCTTTTTAGCACATACATACTATATTGTACATCTAGTATGGCTCCAAAGAAAATGCAGAGCAAGCGTGGTGGTAAGAAGAAAGGGAGGAGTAGTAATGCAGGTGACAAAAATATGCAAAGCGCAAATATAGGTGACAAGAATGTGCAAAGCGAAAATATAGGTGACAAGAATGTGCAAAGCGCAAATATAGGTGACAAAAATGTGCAAAGCGCAAATATAGGTGACAAGAATGTGCAAAGCGCAAATGCAGGTGACAAGAATGTGCAAGGTTAGTGTTCTCTCTGTTTGTACTGTACTGTACTTTTTTTCATAGCTTTGTGGTTCGAAAACAAAAAACAAAGTTCATAACTGATTAACCTGATTTAAATTGAACCCTATGCTAAAATTTGCCTCGTTTCGCGACCAATTTGGTTCGCGACCAGAGTTGGTTCACGATTTAAGTTTGTGAACCGAGGTACCACTGTATTTGAATGTTCATAGTCTCACTCATATTTTAACATCTTTACCAAGTTTTATATATTTGTTAACAACATCTGACAGCTAAAATGACTGTATTATATTTTGATTTCAATTTATATGTATACAGAGATATAATTATCGGTAATTGCATTCTGTACATGCGGACCTCCACTATTAGCCCCAGCCTAATACAGGCTGTGTTCAGATTAGAATTTAGGAAAAAAGCATAATTTTGTTTTTTACTGTAATTCATGATGTGTCAGATAAGACAACATGTTACCAATAACTCATGTCATTGTTCTTATAGAATATGCTGAGTTCCTGCACTGTAAAGGAAAAAGGTTCTCAGATTTTGATGAGGTTCGTGAAGAAATCGAAGCAGAAACAGATCGATCAACTGGTACAAATAAAGGAATTTCATCCATTCCTATAAATCTGAGGATATATTCTCCAAATGGTATGTGTATTTATTAAAGGTGTTTTAGTTGGAGTAATCTATTAAAACATTAGCTAACAAATGTTTGTATTCTACATGAAACACAATGTTAATGTTTCTGTAGTGTAAGTATTACACCTTTTAAGCAAGAGCAGTCTAATCCAGGTGAACTTTATACATTGAAAGGATTTTCCAAACATTTCCATAAGGTTGGCCTGATGTTCTTTCTCACCCTGATTCCAGGATGGAATGATCTGTCTTCATTTTAACCACCTACTGTAAGTAATTTGGCGTTATAAAGAACAGCTGCCAAGCTTCGGCATCTCTTTAGGTGAGAATGAGCCTTACCCCTCGTTCACATTGAACACGGCTTTGAAACCGTGCGACTTCATCTGAAATCGCACAATTTCAAAGCTGCATTGTTGGGTCCGACTTGATAGACATCTGTGCGGCTTCATGCATAGATGTCTATTGAAGTCCCACCCGAAATCGGCAAATGTTGTGCAGGAACTACTTTTGCAAATCGGTGCGGCGCTGCAAAGTCTGCGTTGCACCGATTGGAACGGTGTCATTGCAAGAAATAGGCTGCGACTTGTCATGAGATTTGACCTGTCAAATCGCATGACAAATTGCTTCAATGTGACCGAGGGCATTCCATATGCGTTTCTGCATGTGCATTTACATGCATTTTTATGTGTTTTTGGTGCGTTTTTGATGTGATTTTTACTGTTTGGGTGCGTTTTTTTCCCCCTCTTGTTGTTTTTTTTTTCTTTTTTAGGAACGTTTCCTGGGATTTAGCTGTTAGGAGCCAGTACCCGCCAGTGTCCTAACAACCAGTGACTCATCCCTGCTGTCAGGATCAGGGACGAGTCCTCGGTTGTTAAGGAGCCAGCATCCGCTAGCGTCTTAACAACCAGTGACTCAACCCTGCTCTCAGGATCAGGGACGAGTCATCGGCTGTTAAGGAGCCAGCATCTGCCAGCGTCCTAACAACCAGTGACTCAACCTCGCTGTCAGGATTTCCTAACTATGATGAGTCGTGCTTGCTGTCAACGGGGATTCCTCGTTGACAGCAGAATGTACACAAAAGATGTGAATGTAAACAAATGATGGATTTATGTCAAGGAACATTTTTATGTAAAGGACTGTTTGTATTTTTATTTACCTTTGACATTTTTTTGGTGAATGAGTAGAAGCAAGGGGCCGGACGCATGGATGGGAGGGGATGGCGCTGGGCGGCGCTGGACAGGGGGGGAGGGGCAGCGCCCATGCACCCTTAATGGATGGGCTGTCCCTGGTTCTAGGGCAGTTCTCTACAAGAATAGAGTGCATTATACCCTAAGTTGTCATATTGCCAGGAAACATTCAAATTATTTGACACTTCTAAAAATTCACAGCAATTGCAAGTGGAAATTCAGATATCCAAGTAAGAAATCAAATGTTTGTATCGAGCTAAAGACATTCAGTCTCGATATACAAGATTTTGCCACTTTTATATGTTTTTCTGTAGTTTTTCTTTAGATAGATCTTTAGTTTTTCTTTGGATATGAAGAAAAGCTTATTGTCATATTAATGTTTTATGACTTCATGCATTATTCTTACAGTATTGAATCTGACCCTTGTTGATTTACCTGGCATTACAAAAGTGCCTGTTGGTGACCAGCCTGCAGACATTGAATCTCAGATTCGAGAAATGATTATGCAGTTCATCTCTCGTGATAATTGCCTTATACTTGCTGTGACCCCTGCAAACACAGACCTTGCCAATTCAGATGCCTTAAAGCTTTCTAAAGAAGTAGACCCTCAAGGTATGAATTTTTATTTTCTTCTAATTCGTTTATTGTTATTTGTATTTTATTTTTTTATTTTCTTATAACAGTATTTCCCTGGTATTCACACATTACCCATAGAGGTACAGTACAGATCAACATGCCGTCTTTTTTGTTTTTCTTGCTTTCTTTCTTTAGTTTAGTGAGCATGTGCAGCTTGTTCTACCATTTTGCATGCCATTGCTTTCAAGGCTGAGTCTTAAAAAATATACAGTATATGGAATCTTGCATCCTTCTATTGAGAACAGGCTGAGCTTCTCTTCTTTAGCCACTAGATGGTGCATCTATAAGAAGGGTACTGTGTGATCGACACTAATAGGGGTTGCCTTTTTAACATATACTGTTGATGGTGAAGTTTATGTAACTACAATGAGTCAAACACTGAAAACTAGCTGTTGTGGCTGTTAATTTTTCTATGGGACCTAATTCTGTGATCGCTCGGTTCTCAGTCTTAGAGCCAGTGGGGGATAGCTGCAGCATTGGATCGATGCTGAAGCCACATAGGTAAGTATGATTGTTTTGTTTTTTTAAACCTGCACTTCTCTTTTAAATTGATGGGCTTAATTCCACTTTAAAGATGAACTCCATCCTTTGATGGCCCAAACGAACTGTGTCCCTCACTAACATGTGAGGCCGCTGGATGTGCGGTATAAACTGTATGTAGCTTTGGCTGCAGCATACCGCACTGTGTTCTGGGTGCAAGCGAGACGTCCTTTCTCATACCCAGAACACAGTAGAGTCTATCTATAAGCTGCTAAATACCTTTTTTCATCAGCAGTATATAGCAGTCTTGTGACTTATCAGTGTCCTGCTGAGCACTGGTTAAAGCTTGTAGGAGGAGTTTTCATTCTATTGTCCTATGAGGCTGCTAGACCCCCGACCCTCTGTCTGGACAGTGCTGATTGGCCCTGTGCTGATCACATGCACCCTCCCAAAAAAAAAAAAAAAAAAACTCTTTAGGAATACACACCAAACTAGCATGTGCAGAGTGCCCCGAAAGCTCTGTACTATCAGGAGATCGAATGGGGACAGTGGAAGAAGGGGAGGATCAAACAGCCTTTTACACAATGTGAAAGATTAACCCCTTAGGTTCCACAGTGAGTATAACAAGCATGCATTACTGGATATACAGACTGATTTTACTGTTGTGGGTTTAGTAACACTTTGCCTGGGTTCACACTGCTGCAGTTCAGACACTGCATGCAATTTGCATAGGAATCGCAGCACATTCTTATGCGAATTACATGTGGTGTCTTTGGGGTGCGATTTGAGCCATGGATTTGTATTGCTCAAATTGCACAGCATTCGCGCCAAACTGGTGCAAGACCCTTTTTTTGTCCGCACCAGAATCGGATCGCATGGGTGTTCACACCCATGCGATCCGATTCTGCAAATCACGCACTCAATCGTTTTGCATGGACAGGATGCAATTTAGATGCGGTGATGAATCTGCAGCAAATTTGCTGTGAATTCGTACCACATCTAGTGTGAATCTCGGCTTTAAATAGCAGTTGGAAATCCCATGTTAGATTGAGTATGAAAAGGAAGCACAGGAGGCTTACACAAAATTTAATATCTCTACACTGTAGACTTTTTCACAGTGGTTATCAGAAAATGTTGCTTTTTTTGGTGCAATATTCTGTCTCCTGGGAAACAGTGAATTTAGTAGTGAATGAAGTTGCTGCTTCATCGAAGAACAAGAAGCATTTTGTCTGCTTCCTCTAGGCAAGGGCAGTGATTTCAGAGATGTCATTTACATTCACACACTGGTCTTGGCAAACACTCATGTTGTTTCTCTGTGTATCATGGAAGATATTTTATGTGTTCAGTCATCTGAAACACAATTCTAATAGTATAAAAACGCCTGTCCGCACATTGCTACTTTTATATAATTTTATATATTATAGGGGTTATTTTGTCACTTTGCAATGGCCAACATTTTTTTTAATAGATGAAATTTTGTATACACTAATCTAGGCTTTACAAGCTTTTTTCAGTTTTAGACAGAGTTGGGGAGAATGACATTTTCTGCCAGTTTTTTTATTCCTGTATGTCCCTGTGTACAAGAAATGGGGAGAGCTTCTGATTCTTTTGCGGTCAACTAAATGTGGTTTTGCCTTTGTCTCTGTTGGAGAAATTTTTTATCACTTTCCAGGAGTGCCACCCCCTAATCCATGTACCCCCCTAATCTACATGCAGGGTGCTGGATGCATGGATTTCAATGTTTCTTTTTTTTTTTTTGGAGCACATGATTTGAGCCTGAGGCTCTAATTGGCTTAAAGAAAGAATGGGCTCGGGGCACAGAGCACTGTGCCCTGAGCCCACCCAGTTGTGTGACCATAGCAAATTAATATTCAGTATTGCCTTCCTGCTTCACCTCCTGGCCAATCACGAAGCGGGTCATAAAACGCAATTGGCTGAGAGGAGAAGCTATCATATTGGCCACCGAGTAGGAGACACAGGGGGGAGCAGGTGGCGCCGAGCGGGGAGCCTGGCAGCCGTATACCCCATTCATTTCCCGGAGCCATCCTTTCTCTGAGCCTTGGGTCCAGCAGGAAGGATCTCCGTGTGCGGACCGGGCAGGGACCCCCCAGAGTGAGCAGAGGGGATGCACAGACATCCAGAGGGCTTCAGTCTGCATTGCCCAGGGTCCCTGCTCGCTACTGACTTGCCCACCGTCTGTCCCCCCATAAATAAAAAGGGGGCGCCAGGTGGAAATTTCCCCAATGACCCATTTAGGACACAGATGGCAATTAACATCTGACAAAGGCTTCATCAAATATTGTGTTTAATAGTTTGACCTAGTTTGTGGGCTTTGATTATATATATATATATATATATATATATATATAAGTTGAGTAAAGCACCTTAACATTTCATCATCAACTAAGGCTGCTGACTGGAGAATTAAGGCTCATGCACACGAACGCATTCAGAATACATCGAAAACATTCAGCATATGTCCACACATAAATCCTGATAAAGCCATTTCAGTCAGTGGCGTAACGCATAAGGGTGGAGCCAAGTGATGTCTTTTCTGGTCCCTGGATATTGGAAAACTGCTGTTTCAATGCTGATAAATGAGTCTGCTGGCTTAGAGCTTAATGTGAGTGTATTATATTGCGGTGGGACTTAATTTTCTTGAAAAATAAAACATACTACGCTATTGGGGGCTTCCTCTCTTTCATTGTATGAGCTGCATAGAGGTGATGCTGATTATTTAAAGGGGATCTGCTGATGCTCGAAAGAGGACCTGTCTCACCATTACTTCCCAAGAGCCCTAGATGACTGGATCTTTCATCTTAAGAGTGCTTTTTGACCTATATATCTATATAGGTCCACGGGCCAGGTGAGCGAGCTTTTGTATTGGTGGAGCACTTCAGTTTATGGTGGAGCACATATTTCATCACTTATTTATATGAAGATCACTTGAAAGAGACTTTTGTTTGTTCACAGTGGATATTTACCATATATACAGTATATTTTTTTGTATGAATAACATATATTGGTGGTGAATTTTTTCAGTTTTTTGGTGGAGTTTTATATGTGATCATTTATTTATTTAAGGAATATTGTGACTATTGTCACAGCTTACTACATGTTATGATGTATTATTATTTTGATACATAGTTGGTGATTTTTTTTGATGGAGAACTCACCTATATTGTCATATTTCATTGACTTTTCACATTTTTTGAAGCGCTATTACATTTATTGGTATACTGTATGGCTTGATTTTTATTTAGTTATTTTAATTATTGCAATTATTTATGAGCAGTGCAACACAATTGTAGATTATTTATGGTCATTTGGAATTTTTAAATTGGATAAAGTTTATTGGGCAGCACACAGAGAGTTAGTTTCAATTAGTATATGGTGTTTCTGTGATTTGGAAAATGATGGGGGCTCACAGTAACATTTGAAACATGGTACATTGACACAGAATGTGAAAGTATAACAACATTTTAACTACCCAATTTTTGAAAATAAAGTTCCTGAAGGTGTTACGTGTTTGCCAGCAAATTTTCTGCACTGAGTCTGGAAGCTGTCTAGCATTTAGCATGCTGATGACTAGAGCAGGTGGAAGTATTAGTGTTGGCCATAACCTCTAGTCAGATGATTACAATGAACCCCACTGTGCATTGGCACCAGGCATCAGGTGGTGAACTTAGCAGTCTTTACAAATACTTTGGAGCCTTTAAACATAGCTAGGTTTAAGCAGCAGTGGTTCTAACACAGCTGCTATTATTTTATTCAAGAAGAGTAATTTGCATGGTGAATTATAAACGTGTGAGAACTACACTTTGTACACCATGTAAATGAGATCTGGATAAAACTTCCCAAAATGTAGCTTCAAAAACATAGGATCTCACAGTGTAAGGCATACCGAGTGCAGGTATTCAACGACAGCAGGGAGGAAGAGTTCATTGTGGTGAAATACCATCATCCCGGTATAGTTTTTTTATAGCCGGAGTCCGGCTTTTGTGTAAAAGCCATCCCATCGGCTGATTAGCCGTTGTGTTGCTTTTATGGGTGGCGGGAGGGGTCTTTGGTCTCTACCGTCCCACCGATGAGCCCAGAATGAAACCAGCGATTTTGCCAGCTTACCAAAGAGCTGATCGAGGACCTGAAGGTCCCGATCAGCTCTATGGTGTAGGAAACCGGAAGCGACTAGTAATTTGTCACTACCGGTATCCCTGGATGTAAACAGTGCCATTTTTAAATTGTAAAAGCATCTGACCAGACCAATCTTAGTGTGATCAGATGCTTTTAAGGGTGGAGGAGACATCTAGGGTCTAATAGACCCCAGATCTGTCCATAAAGAGTACCTGGCACTGCCTATTGCTGTCACAAGGGATGTTTATATGCATTGTGACAAAAATAAAAGTGTAAAAAAATAAATGAATTAAAGAAACAGTGTAAAAATAAAAAAAATGTTTAAAGGACCCCTGTCCCCCGCCCCCATCTGTACTTGCGCGCAAAGGTAAACGCATGTGTTTGTCCCACACACATTTTTAAATGGCAATTGCACCATACATGTGAGATATTGCCACGAAACTCAGAGCAAGAACAATTATTCTACCGCTAGACCTCCTTTGTAACTCTGAACTGGTAAAATGTAAAGGCTTTTAAAGTGCTGCCTATGGAGATTTTTTAAATACCATAGTTTGGCGCCATTCCACAAGCGTGCGCAGTTTTAAAGAGTGACATGTTACGTATCTATTTACTGAACATAACAGCATCTTTTATATTTTATAAAAAAAAATGGTTTTATATATATATATATATATATATATATATATATATATATATACACAGTGGGTATAGAAAAGAATCGCCCCCTTTAAAACTATCACAATTTTTTGCTTTGCAACCTGAAATGAAGACAGACAGTTTTTGTTTTATCCAGCTGTACTTACTAGTGCAACTTATAACAACCAAGTATAAGATATAACACCAACATGTCAGAAAAAAAGTTAAAAATTCAAAAACAGAAGCACTAAGTTGGAAAAAGGATCACCTCCTTATGCTATTTTTTTTTTAACCACCTTCTGCTTTAATTACAGCCTGAGATATGTCTCTACTAACTTTGCACATCCAGACTTTGCAATATTTGCCCACTCTTAAGCCTCGTACACACGCTGTGATTGTTGTACGACCGCACTTCCAATTTTTCCCAAAATTGGCTGTCCGTTATTTTGTCTAGTGTACTGATGGTAGTAAAATTATCATTAGGCAAAGGCGAACGTAGTGACGTGCTACAACTTTTGTTTGTCCAACTTCTGTACAGACGGGCTGAAAATCGGATGAGACCTTGTCGGCAGACAAAAATTTTCTAGTCAGTTCATCCAGCTTTTGTTGGACGATAAATAAAAATTGGCTGTCGAATGGAGCGTACTAACGGTCAGATTATTGGACGACAGGCTGTCGTATGAAAATTTTCGGCAGATAATTGGACTGTGTGTACAGGCCTTTAGACCCCATACACACTATCCAACTTTTGTTGTCAGATTCTCTTCAGATTTACCAAAACCATATAGTACAAGCGCCTGCCTCATTGCATACAAATTGAAACTCCTAAGGTTTGACCTCATATTACATGGTTTTGGTAAATCTGAAGGAAATCTGACAACAAAAGTTGTATAGTGTGTATGGGGTCTAAGTCTGGCTTCTGACTGAGACCCCATGCACACTATTCAACTTTTGTTGTCAGATTTCCTTCAGATTTTCCAAAACCATGTAGCGTAAGGGCCTGCCTGATTACATACAAATTGAAACTCTTAAGCCCCGTACACACGGTTCAACGGTTGTATACAACAGGTCGTACTCACGACCCTTGTATGCGAAATCGATCGTTTGTATGCGCGATTAGAACAGTCGAACATACAACGGTCGTACAAGGGAGTTGTATGAGCAGACTAGAAAACTTGGTCGTACAAACAAGCTCTCATACGACCGTTGTATCGTGTGTACAGAGCAGTTGGTACAACAAAGTTGTATTGTGCAAAACACGCATGCTCAGAAGTCAGGAATGGCCGGACGCTAATTACATGCACCTGAACGTTCTTCTGCGGTCGTATGATCGTGTAGTGCAGTCAGTATGCTACATACAACAGCCAACATACGATTTGCGACGATCGTACGTATGATCGTCGTCCCGTGTGTACGAGGCTTAAAGGTTTGACCTCATATTACATGGTTTTGGTAAATCTGAAGGAAAAAATCTATAGAAAATTGGGTAGTGTGTATCCAGCTTTAGCCATTCACCTTTTTCTCCTTAACCACTGTGTGGTCATTTTTGCTGTGTGCTTTGCGTCATTGTGATGTTGGAAGGTAAACTGTCTTTAAATTGACAACTTTCTGGCAGAAGAAGGGCAGGAGATTTTCCTCAAGAATTTGATGGTATTTTGCCCCATACATTTTTCCTTCTATCCTGACAAGTGCTCCAGTCCCTGCTGCACTCCCGTAACAGGATATTACCACCTCCGTGCTTTACTGTAGGAATGGTGTTATTTGGATGGTAAACTGTGATGGATTTCCGCCAGACATATCGTTTGGTGTTGAGGCCAAATAATTCAATTTTAGTCTCATCTGAACAGAACACCTTTTTCCATGTGGCCTCAGAATCTTCAAGGTGCATTTAAGGTGGTCAGATGAGACTAAAATTAAATCATTTGTTCTCAACCCTTGTTGATCATGAATGCTGACAATATGTGGAATGTTGGTGCATCTGTCTGCATAATTGTTGAATGTCTCCATGGTATTCTGGTCAGTAGAGGACATTTCCCAGTTGCCATGACCAGAAATTATCCCCCGTTGCTGTATGTGTTGTGGTAGGAGCACTAGATGTCACTGTGCAGAGGTGGTGAATAACACTGGGAGAGGCAATCCAGGCAAGGAAAGGGTATCTGGGAGAATAGGAAGCCAATTGAGGACAGGTGGTTTTGCTCCACATAGGGAAGAGCCTGCAGGAACTTCTTGGTCCACTGTGTGTACAACCAGTGGTGGCCCGTGCATTAACCACTTCAGCCCCGGAAGGATTTCCCACGTTAGGACTGCCCCACGTTGCGATTTGGCGCTGCGTCGCTTTAACTGACATTTGCGCGGTCGTGTGACATTGTACCCAAACAAAATTTGCGTCCTTTTTTTTCCACAAATAGAGCTTTCTTTTGGTGGTATTTGATAATCTCTGCGTCATTTCTGATCACCGCTATAAACAACAAAAAGAGCGTCAATTTTGCAAAAAAACCCAAAATTTCTTACTTTTAGCTAAAATACATATCAAAAAAAAAAAAATGTATTCATCGGCTCTGGCCGATTTATATTCTTCCTCATATTTTTGGTAAAAAAAATTGCAATCTGCGTTTATTGATTAGTTTGCGCAAAAGTTGCCGCATTTACAAACCATGAGAATTCATTTCTGGTGTTTTTACAATTTTTTTTTTTTTACTAGTAATGGCGGCGATCTGCGTTTTTTATCTGGGCTGCGATATTGGGGCGGACATGTCAGACATTTTTGACACTTTTTTTGGGACCAATTACATTTATACAGCGATCAGAAATTTAAATATCCATTGATTACTGTGTAAATGTCATTGGCAGTGAAGGAGTTAACCTGCAGAGGGAGATCTAAGGGTGAACTGTGTTCCCGAGGCGTGTTCTAACTGTGAGGGGGCTGGGCTACCGGGGCATAAGAGATATAACTGATCCCAGTGACAGGGATCAGTATATCTCTTACATGTCCACAGACAGAGCGGGGAACTGTCGTGTTTACATCGGCGGTTCCCCGTTCTTCCTCTCTGCTAGGCAATCACGGCTCGCTGGCGGAGATCGAATCCACCCGAGCCGCCGCCACACTCCTGAGGAGTGCAGCGGGCATGAGAGAGCACTGCCGCCGGCGCGCCCCCTGCCCGCTAAGCGTGCACGAGCGAGCCGCCATTTATAGACGCCGATTCGCGGGGCGCTGCCACATTGCAGCAGGAAATGTACGCGATGCAGTCGGCAATCGGTTAAGGGTGCACGGGCGCCGCCCCCTTGTCCCTGCCGCTGCCCTTCTATCCATGTGCCCGGCCCCTTTCAGGACGCCGGTCACATGGATTCCTATGGCGGGGTGGGAGGGAGTGCTTTTTTTTGAAGCACCTAATTAGAGCCCGAGGCTCTAATATGCTTCAAAAAAGGGTGGGCTCGGGGCACAGAGAGTGCGCCCCGATCTCACCCAATTGTGTGACCATAGCAAATTAATTTTCACTATTTTCACACTGCAGTGCCTCCCCATCAATCAGGAGGCAGGTCGGTGAGACCTGTTTCCCATTTGGCCAAAGCGCCAGGTGATCCTATTGGATGCCTCGGTGCTTTTGGCAAGGAAGAGGAAACATGAGGAGCAGACACCTCCGTCCGCCCTCTCCTGCCGCGGCTGCTATGGAGGAGACAGGAGGATCCTCTCCACTCCAGACTGAGTCCATACACACAGTATGTGCGGGACCTCTGGGACGGGGTGCATGCTGTCAGTGCCGCCCGTGAGGCCCGCGGCAGGGGTGGGGGGGAGGGGTAGTGCACTATACTACTATCTGGTGGCTCTGTATACTCCTATCTGGTGGCTCTGTACACTCCTATCTGGTGGCTCTGTATACTCCTATCTGGTGACTGTATACCCCGATCTGGTGGCTCTGTATACTCCTATCTGGTGACTGTATACCCCTATCTGGTGGCTCTGTATACTCCTATCTGGTGGCTCTGTTGTATACCCCTATCTGGTGGCTCTGTATACCCCTATCTGGTGGCTCTGTATACTCCTATCTGGTGGCTCTGTTGTATACCCCTATCTGGTGGCTCTGTATACCCCTATCTGGTGGCTCTGTATACTGCTATCTGGTGGCTCTGTGTACCCCTATCTGGTGGCTCTGTGCACTCCTGTCTGGTGGCTCTGCATAGTCCTATCTGGTGACTGTATACCCCTATCTGGTGGCTCTGTATACCCCTATCTGGTGACTGTATACCCCTATTTTGTGACTCTGTATGTTCCTATCTGGTGGCTCTGTGTACCCCTATCTGGTTGCTCTGTATACCCCTATCTGGCGACTCTGTATACTCCTATCTGGTCCTATCTAGTAGCTCTTTATACCCCTATCTGGTGACTGTATACCCTATCTGGTGGGTCTGTATACCTCTATCTGGTGACTGTATACCCTATATGGTGGCTCTGTATACCCCTATCTGGTGACTGTATACCCCTATCTGGTGGCTCTGTATACACCTATCTGGTTGCTCTGTATACCCCTATCTGGGTGCTCTGTATACCCCTATCTGGTGACTCTGTATACTTCTATCTGGTCCTATCTAGTAGCTCTTTATACCCCATCTGGTGGCTGTATACCCTATCTGGTGGCTCTGTATACCTGTATCTGGTGACTGTATACCCTATCTGGTGGCTCTGTATACCCCTATCTGGTGACTGTATTACCCCTTTCTGGTGGCTCTGTATACTCCTATCTGGTGGCTCTGTATACCCCTATCTGGTGGCTCTGTATACCCCTGTCTGGTGGCTCTGTATACCCCTATATGGTGACTGTATACCCTATCTGGTGGCTCTGTATACCCCTTTCTGGTGACTGTATACCCTATCTGGTGACTCTGTATACTCCTATCTGGTGACTGTATACCCCTATCTGGTGACTCTGTATACCTCTATCTGGTGGCTCTGTATACTTCTATCTGGTGACTGTATACCCTATCTGGTGACTCTGTATACTCCTATCTGGTGACTGTATACCCTATCTGGTGACTCTGTATACCCCCATCTGGGGGCTCTGCATACCCCTATCTGGTGGCTCTGTATACTCCTATCTGGTGGCTCTGTATACCCCTATCTGGTGGCTCTGAATACCCTATCTGGTGGCTCTGTATACCCCTATCTGGTGACTGTATACCCTATCTGGTTACTCTGTTTACCCCGATCTGGTGGCTCTGTATACTCATATCTGGTGGCTCTGTATACTCCTATCTGGTGACTGTATACCCCTATCTGGTGGCTCTGTATACCCCTATCTGGTGACTGTATACCCCTATCTGGTGACTCTGTATACCCCTATCTGGTGGCTCTGTGTACCCCTATCTGGTGGCTCTGTACACTCCTATCTGGTGACTGTATACCCCTATCTGGTGACTGTATACTCCTATTTTGTGACTCTGTATACTCCTGTCTGGTGGCTCTGTGTACCCCTATCTGGTTGCACTGTATACCCCTATCTGGCAGCTCTGTATACTCCTATCTGGTCCTATCTATTAGCTCTTTATACCCCTATCTGGTGACTGTATACCCTATCTGGTGGGTCTGTATACCTCTATCTGGTGACTGTATACCCTATCTGGTGGCTCTTTATACCCCTATCTGGTGACTGTATACCCTTATCTGGTGACTCTGTATACTCCTATCTGGTGGCTCTGTGTACCCCTATCTGTTTGCTCTGTATACCCCTATCTGGTGACTGTATACCCTATCTGGTGGCTCTATATACCCCTATCTGGTGACTGTATACCCTATCTGGTGGCTCTGTATACCCCTATCTGGTGACTGTATACCCTATCTGGTGACTCTGTATACTCCTATCTGGTGACTGTATACCCCTATCTGGTGATTCTGTATACCCCTATCTGGTGGCTCTGTATACTCCTATCTGGTGGCTCTGTATACCCCTACCTAGTGACTGTATACTTATATCTGGTGACTCTCTATACTCCTATCTGGTGGCTCTGTATACCCCTATCTGGTGGCTCTTTATACTCCTATCTGGTGACTCTGTATACTCCTATCTGGTGGCTCTGTGTACCCCTATCTGGTTGCTCTGTATACCCCTATCTGGTGACTGTATACCCTATCTGGTGGCTCTGTATACCTCTATCTGGTGGCTCTGTATACTCCTATCTGGTGGCTCTGTATACCCCTATCTGGTGGCTCTGTATACCCCTATCTGGTGGCTCTGTACACTCCTATCTGGTGGCTCTGTATACCCCTATCTGGTGACTGTATACCCTATCTGGTGGCTCTGTATACCCCATATGATGACTGTATACCCTATCTGGTGGCTTTGTATACCCCTATCTGGTGAGTGTATACCCTATCTGGTGACTCTGTATACTCCTATCTGGTGACTGTATACTCCTATCTGGTGACTCTGTATACCCCTATCTGGTGGCTCTGTATACTCCTATCTGGTGACTGTATACCCTATCTGGTGACTCTGTATACTCCTATCTGGTGACTGTATACCCCTATCTGGTGACTCTGTATACCCCTATCTGATGGCTCTGTATACGCCTATCTGGTCACTTTATACCCTATCTGGTGACTCTGTATACCCCTATCTGGTGGATCTGTATACTCCTATCTGGTGGCTCTGTATAATCCTGTCTGGTGATTCTGTATACCCCTATCTGGTGGCTCTGTATATTCCTATCTGGTGGCTCTGTATACCCCTATCTGGTGACTGTATACCCTATCTGGTGACTGTATACCCCTATCTGGTGATTCTGTATACCCCTATCTGGTGGCTCTGTATACTCCTATCTGGTGGCTCTGTATACCCCTACCTAGTGACTGTATACTTATATCTGGTGGCTCTCTATACTCCTATCTGGTGGCTCTGTATACCCCTATCTGGTGTCTCTTTATACTCCTGTCTGGTGGCTCTGTATACCCCTATCTGGTGACTCTGTGTACCCCTATCTGGTGATGCTGCATACCCTCTCTGTGATGCTGTATACCCTATGTGGTGATGCTGTATACCCTATCTGTGATGCTGTATACCCTATGTGGTGATACTGGGCTGTATACTTTTGACGCAATGGGTGGAATCTATAAGGGGTTGGGCTTATGAGAAGGGAGGGGCCAAAAAGGAAGGACCCCTATCCTAAAATTTCACCAGCTGCCACTGTGTACAACTGTGTGTAAACTAGTGCTATAGGGATCAAGTATATACCCTGTGGGTGGTGTTGCATCAGCCCCTACTGTGAAGATATCCTGTGTTACCAGGCCTGTCTGGGCCAGACCGATCAAGTGTGACTGCGGGAGGCCTGTGTGGGACATGTTCCACTTCTGGCTGGTTAGGCCTCTTTTGTTGAACTGTGCTATAAATAAGTTGTTGATTTGTGCTGAAGGAAAGCCCACTTTTGTTGCTCAATAAATGGGGCTTTGCTTGAAATCTTCAGTACCCTGCATGCTTTTTGGGATCCAGAATGCCCCTAAATATCAGTGTTTTTATTTAAGGAACACTAGGAAATAACTGTTATTTGGGTTAGTAACTTTTGTCTCTCTCACCTTGATAGATTACCCTGGATATTATAGATAGGACATTCTCTATCTAGAAAAAAAGATATTTCAAGTTTAACCTGTCTCAAATCCATGTGGCAATATTTACCTTTCATATTTCTAATTTTAAGAAGTGACATTTTTGTTAGGATTCAAAGAATATTAAAGCCAGAAAGTCAGTAAAGCAGCCAAGTAAGTAGTGTTTTCTGAAGAAGGTTAGCAGTGGTAGCCTTGATTTTTATGCCATATGTTTACTTTGTGGGGCAGCTTATTAAAGACTACGGACAATGGCTGAGACGTTTTGAGTCCTGACACAAAATGTACTTTTCTTTTTAGGTCTCAGAACAATTGGTGTGATCACAAAACTGGATCTAATGGATGAAGGAACAGATGCCCGAGATATATTGGAGAACAAGTTGCTTCCCCTTCGCAGGGGTAATTATTAATGTTTCTTATTGATCTGGAATTTTATAGATAGGCAACTCCTATCTTCATATTGATTAGTGGTTCCAAATTATTAATAACTACTGCAGTAGGGAACAGAGACAAAAGATACTCAGCATCTTTCCAAATAACTGTTCTGCTTTATTAAGGCGCAATTGAAGGTTTTTATACACATGATTACATAGGTATCACATTAATATTACAATTGTACGTGTATGGTAACAAGGGGCGTAACATAGGCAGACTAATTCTAATCAGGACTCAAAAGAATGCAAACATGTAATGAAAACATTATTAGTGCCGTGTGCAATACATACAAAATACAGGGTGGGCCATTTATATGGATACACCTTAATAAAATGGGAATGGTTGGTGATATTAACTTCCTGTTTGTGGCACATTAGTATATGTGAGGGGGGAAACTTTTCAAGATGGGTGGTGACCATGGTGGCCATTTTGAAGTCGGCCATTTTGAATCCAACTTTTGTTTTTTCAATAGGAAGAGGGTCATGTGACACATCAAACGTATTGGGAATTTCACAAGAAAAACAATGGTGTGCTTGGTTTTAATGTAACTTTATTCTTTCATGAGTTATTTACAAGTTTCTGACCACTTATAAAATGTGTTCAATGTGCTGCCCATTGTGTTGGATTGTCAATGCAACCCTCTTCTCCCACTCTTCATACACTGATAGCAACGCCGCAGGAGAAATGCTAGCACAGGCTTCCAGTATCCGTAGTTTCAGGTGCTGCACATCTCGTATCTTCACAGCATAGACAATTGCCTTCAGATGACCCCAAAGATAAAAGTCTAAGGGGGTCAGATCGGGAGACCTTGGGG
>BLSH010056541.1:1943111-1955022 GCA_018402905.1 Glandirana rugosa | reverse complement strand
CCATGTCCTGAAATCACAGTCCTTTTGAACAGTTTTCATTTATTACGTCTAACGTTTCCTTTTTCCGTCATAATATCTTCCTATACGAAAACAAGGATAAAGTACTCCAAATGTTGTTAAAATTACAAGTCCCTTTCGGTAGATCAGTCACCGACAAAGGTTTATCACAAGGAGGTCAAACCGTCATAAGGAGGAAACGGTTCCGTGACCAGCACCCTGACAAGGGGTCCCCCTCAGATCTAATGTCAATAATTTATTTAGGAACTTACTTGTTATCATTCGTTTGGTTTCGTTGAAGTATTCACATTATCTTTAAACATTCAAGACATATAATAACATAAGATGTCCGTTTCCCCCCTCACATATACTAATGTGCCACAAACAGGAAGTTAATATCACCAACCATTCCCATTTTATTAAGGTGTATCCATATAAATGGCCCACCCTGTAGAATACAATAATATACAGAACTTACAAATTTCTATTACACTTATGAAGTTGCTTTGGTTTGCTTACTATTGTTCATTCAAGGATTTATTTAATAACTGTAATCTAGACTCCCCCTGGGGAACAGTCCCACGACCAGTGCCTTGGCAAAGGAGGAATACTGCCAAACTGGAGGAACACTATTTGGAAACAGCCACTGACTAGATGGCTTTCCCTGAACATTAAAATTGTTGTAAACCTCATGAAATAGGAACAAAAGCATATCCTTCTATAATACTGCCTTTTTCCTTTGCAATCTGCATTATTTACTTTTGACAAGTTTTCCTGACACTAAAGTCCTGTACCTATGGTACAATTATCATCCAAAAATTGTCGTACGACAGCCTGTTGTCCGATAATCCGACCGTTAGTACTCTCCATTCGACAGCTGATTTTTAATTATCGTCCAACAAAAGTCATATGAGCCGACTAGAAAGTTTTTGTCTGCTGACAAGGCGTCGTCCAATTTTCGGCTCGTCCATACAGAAGTTGGACAAACAAAAGTTGTAAGTACAAACACGCATGTTCGGAACCCAGGAACGACCTGGAAGTGTTCGGTTGTGTAACCCTGCATTCGTAATTCACAATTCATATTCAAGTGAATGTGCTTTTTATATGCTCATAGCACGTCATTATGTTCGCATTTGTCGAACAATAACTTTTCTCCCGTCAGTAGACAAAATGACGGATAGCCAATTCTGGGAAAAGTTGGGCATGCGGTCGTACAACAATCGCAGCTTGTGCATGAGGCTTAAGAGGGAGTCAGAGAAGGGATCTCCAACACACAGCCTGTGATTAACAGCCTCAGCTCTGTTCCTGTACAGTGTGTGAAGGGGGGTGTGTCCTTTCCCTCCAATCAGCTCTCCTCACTGAGGTCTGCAGATTGTAACTTCAGCTCCCTGCCCCTTGTTTTCTGGAAGCTCAGACAAGCGAAATAAATTTTGCACTTAGAATGGATGTAGAGGAGAGAAAACTGCAGATAGACAGATACAACTTATGTAGGAGGATTTGTTACATGGTTTTGTGTATCACCTGAGGCCATTCACTTCACTGGGTAGATGTGAGGGTTTACAACCACATTAAGTTCTGTAGCCACTTTGTTTAAGGCCTCATACACACTATTAGATTTTCTGCTGATTTTTTCCTTTAGATTTACCAAAACCATGTAGTGCAAGGGCTTGCCTAATTGCATAGAAATTTAAACTCTTAGGGTTTGACCTCATATCATATGGTTTTGGTAAATCTGAAGGAAAAAAATCAGCAGAAAATCTAATAGTGTGTATGGGGTCTGAGACAGGGCTTGACAAATTTGCTTTGAATCTAAAGGCCCGTACACAAGATGCAAATTTTGGACAGGAATGTTCATTTGACGGCCTGTCGTCCAAAATTCTTACCATTAGTATGCTCCTTTCGACAGCGGATTTCGATTATTCGTAAGACAAAAGCTGGATGTGCAGGCTATAAAATTTTTGTCGTATGACAACGCAATGTCCGCTTTTCGTTCCAAATAAAATCGTACGACTGAGGCTACGCATGCTCAGAAATGAAAAAAAAAATTGCAAACCTATTCAAAACATTATATCACTTCTAACGTTCTGTTCGGTCATACGAAAATTTTTGTATTGTTAGTACGTTCTTCACTTTTGACATGAAACAAGCATTTAACAAAAAACAGACGTTCTGTCATCAGAAAATTGGATCGTGTGTATGGGGCTTAGGAACCAGCTAAAAAAGTTAGGAGCCAGTTTTTTTAATCACCTCCCTACCAGGCACTTTCCCTTATTTTTGTTATAAATTTAGCAAATAAGTAATTTTTCTTCTTCACTAATGTGTGGTGATGAGGCTATACTGATGGACACTAATGGGTTGCACTGATGGGCACTGATGAGGCTGCATTGATGAAGGGGCACTGATTGGCAGCACTGATTGTCAATAATATTCTGCACTGATGGTCACTGATAAGCTGCAATGATGGACACTGATAAGCTGCACTGGTTGACACTTATAAGCTGCACTGATGGGCACTGATATGCTGCACTGATGGGCACTGATGATGCGACACCGATGAGGCTGCACTGATAAGGCGGCACTGATAAGGTGGCACTGGTGGGCAGAACTAATGAGCACTCATAGGCAGCACTGATGGGCACTGACAAGCTGCACTGATGAGCATTGATATGCTGCACTGATAGGCACTGATGTGCTGCACTGATGGCCACTGATGGTCACTGATTGGCATTGATGGTGCTGCATAGCCAATTATTGGCTTTCCTTTCCTCGTGCTGTGACAGCCCTGAGGAAATTAAATGCCTATAACCAGCATTTGTTTACATCTAATCAGCTGTGATTGGGCACAGCTGATCACATGGTGAAAGGCTGCTGTGATTGGCCCTTTACCTCAATCTGTGATTAGCCGAAGGACACAGTGGTCACAGAGTGCGCCCCAGGGGGAGCAACGTTTTGGAAGGACGCTCTCCCTGAACGGGACGACCATGCTGTAGCCATCTTTCGGCTATAGCGCGGTCGGCAAGTGGGAGGTGGATTCGGGCGGCTGACAAGAGCGGCGGCTGACAAGAGCCCAGGCACCACTACTCGCCATGGAAACCTGGCACCTGGGATTTGTCGCGGCTTGGTCTAAGAGAGTGTGTTCAATGTCTCATTCCTCTGCATCTCTTGCATGTCTGGAGCATTGCTACTCTAAATGCAGTATTAAACACAAAAGCAAACATGTATTGTATTACAGCTTACCTGTTCTTAGATGTGATGGCTGCATTAATTTTTTTTTTAGGTTTTCTTTCCTCTATTTTCACCTGGTGATCTAGGCAGTACGTCTGGTGTTTTTCAATGGAGCAAGCTCTCCTGCAGATGTAGCAGTTAGATGGATGGGATAAGCCATTTAGCACGGACGGGGCTGCTTACAATGGTCAGCTTTTAGTTATTATATAAAACCTTTATCCCAAAAGGAAGAAACTGCTTCTGTAACTGCCTGTAAAGCGTTAGCTGGAGTTTGGCTTCAATTTGTTAACGTATCTAAATCTGCTAGTGCATCTAATACTCTCTGCCAGACTGACAGTGGTGCTGTCCAAAGGTGCCCCCTGTGTTCCTTCATCCAGAGTGGGGATACTCTAATACAGGAGGTGTTTTACTGGCCAGATCACCAAGGGAAAACAGAGAAAAATTCCTGAAAAAAGAAAAACGAATGCAGCCATCATTTCTAATAATTGGTAAGCTGCAATATATTGCCTTTTTTTGGTTTGGGGCTTAATACCCCTTTAATACAGCTCCAGGTACATTTTTCATACTTTATTTTGTATTGCAGGTATTTATATAGCTCTGTCAATTTATGCAGCTCTTTAGATACAGTACATCTACCTCAGTCTCCGCCTGTACATCAGTCTCTCTTTGCCTGTAGGGAGCTTACAATCTAAAGTCAATATCTCACATGCATAAATACACATGCTAGGACCAATTATAGACAGGAGCCAGTTAAATTACCAGCAAGTGTGGGAGGAAACGGGAGTACCCGAAGGAAACCCACACAAGCACAGGGAAATGTGCAAACTTCCTGCAGATAGTGTCCTGGCTGAAGGATCCCAATTGCTGCAAGGCCTACGTTCTAACCACTAAGCCACTGTGCTGCCCCCAATACTTGCAAAATGCTATGTAATTTAAGTAGAATTAATTAAAATTAAAGTGATTGTAAAGTCTAGTTTTTTTTTTCAAATAATAAACATGTTATACTTACCTCCTCTGTGCAGTAGATTTGCGCAGAGCAGCCCGGATTCTCCTCTTCTCGGGTCCCTCTTTGCTGCTCCTGGCCCCTCCCTCCTATTGTGTGTCCCCACAGCCAGCAACTCTCTATGGGGACACCCGAGCCGAGTCAGAGCTCCGTATATCCATTCAGACACAGAGCCCCGACCCGGCTGACTGACAGCCGTGGGAGCCAGTGCCCATCAGGAGGAGTGCCCCAGATAGCTTAGACATTTGTGAACATTGCTGGAGAGAGAAGGGGCTCAGGAAAGTAATTAGGGGGTGCTGGGAAGGCTGCTATACACAAACTTTTTTTTTATCTTAACCACTTAAGGACTGTAAGGATTTCCCACGTTAGGACCACAGCACTTTTTGCGATTCGGCACTGCGTTGCTTTAACTGACATTTGCGCAGTCATGCAATGTTGTACCCAGACGATATTGACGTTCTTTTTTCCCACAAATAGAGCTTTCTTTTGGTGGTATTTGATCGCCTCTGCGTCACTTCTGATCACCGCTATTAACAAAAAAAGAGCGACAATTTTGAAAAAAAAAAAACAATATTTTTTACTTGTTGCTATAATACATATCTAAAAAAACAAAAATAAAAAAATAAATGTATTCATCAGTTTTGGTTTTCCTCATATTTGTGGTAAAAAAAAATTGCGATCACCGGTTATTGATTGGTTTGCGCAAAAGTTGCCGTGTTTACAAATCATGAGAATTCATTTATGGCATTTTTACTATTTTTGTTTTTTACTTGCAATGGCGGCAATCTGCGATTTTTATCGGGACTGTGATATTGCAGAGGACATGTCGGACATTTGTTACACTTTTTTGGGACCAATGACATTTATACAGCGATCAGAAATTTAAATATCCACTGATTACTGTGTAAATGTCATTGGCAGTGAAGTGGTTAACCTGCAGGGGCGATCTAGGGATTAACTGTGTTCCCTACGCGTGTTCTATTTGTGAGGGGACTGAGCTGCCAGGGGCATAAGGGATCTAACTGATCCCAGTGACAGGGATCAGTAGATCTCTTACATGCCGCCTGACAGAACGGGAAACCGCTGTGTTTACATCGGCAGTTCCCCGTTTTTCTTCTCTGCCAGGCAATCGCGAGTAGCTGGTGGACATCGAGTCCGCTGGACCCACAGCCACACTGCTGCAGAGTGTGGCGGGCATGAGAGCGTGCCACTGGCAGTGCGCTCCCGCCTGCTAGCCGCCCATGAGCAAGCTGCCATTTATAGACGGCGATTCGCAATACAGCGCCACTCTGCAGCAGTAAATGTAAGTGAGCCTGTCCGGAAGCGGTTAATGCATGGAATGCATTAAGATAAAAAGCCTTGTGCCTTTACAACTCCTTTAAAGTATTTTAAATGGCAGTATCTAAGAATTATTTCTTAACTGTGTAAATGAGCATGTCAAATTTTTGCAGAGCTGCACCAGATTTTGCACTCTCCAGTTTTAGTAAATCAACCTCATGTATGTTTTATTGTATGCCTATCAGTTCAGTCTTTAACAGTTTAGGTCTCATTAACAAGGGCATACTGAAGCATACACCCATGCAAGGGCCAAGTTGACTACACAGGGATATACAGGTGTCCCCCGTGCAGTTAGTCGCATTCATGTCAATTGGGATGCAGCAGCTGCACAGACACAGTCGCTGCTCCCAATTTGATGGCCGTGCAGTTTGAGACCATAAACCTCCATGGCAGTCAAATTGGGAGCAGCTGTTGTGTCCATGCAGCCATTGCATCCCAACTGAAATGAATTGGACTGCCTGCATCCCCCTGCGGGCAGCCTAGGTGCATGGCCCTCGCACTGGCGTGCTCTTTAGTACATCCACGTGAACGAGACCTTATAGTGTTTTCTTCTTACACTGATGCCATGAATTTTGGGATTTTATTACAATTAGTAATACATGTCTTTATGTACCTTCAGGTTACGTTGGTGTTGTGAATCGTAGCCAAAAAGATATTGATGGTAAAAAAGATATTCAAGCTGCTTTGTTAGCAGAAAAGAATTTTTTCCTATCTCATCCAGCTTACAGACACATGGCAGATTGTATGGGAACATCGTACCTCCAGAAAGTCCTTAATCAGGTAAATCTTCATTATGAAAGTTTTTCTGTGACCTCATGGTTTAGGAACATCGTTACTATTCAGTCATCTTCTCTGCATTGATACTGGTTAAATGCTTTATGAAGTGAAGCAAAATATACAGTATATTAGATAGCGGAACTATTTTTTTTTTTTATGTATTTAGTTTCAGTAAATAAGTACCCCCTTTCGGGCACACATTTGAAAGAAAAAGTCTGTAAATAGTTAAAAACTTTACATAGAAAACAACCTTTCTAAAATTTTTACAAATCCAGCTCTGTTAAAAAAAAGGAAAAAGTCAATTTTGCTACATGAAATAAAATAAAAAATGCAGTTCTCATTCTGTCTCCAGCGCTGTCCCCTGTAGACTCACCACTCTGTGATGCAGCAATGTTCCTCTTGGAGGCTGCATTTTATTTAACCCAGTGTTTTTCAACTCCAGTCCTCAAGGCACACCAACAGGTCATGTTTTCAGGATTTACATGAGTTTGCACAGGTGATTTGATCAGTTTCACTGCCTTAGTAATTACCACAGCTGTTTCATCTGAAATCCTGAAAACATGACCTGTTGGTGTGCCTTGAGGACTGGAGTTGAAAAACACTGATTTAACCCACTTCCTGTGAGCCCCGGTCATAAAGGACCCACCTCCAGGGAAATCATCAACAGAACATCCAGTGCTTATAGGATAATGCTGCAGAGCAGTGTCACAACATTAGCTGGTACTGTATACAATTATAAATAGTGCTGCGCTACTCAGGGATAACAATATAACACTTATACGAATACATATACAATTCTAAATATCAAGAAAATGAAAAAATCATCACAATAATACAATATATATTCAATGTGATAAACAGAAAATAGTCTCAGTGATCAGAATTTCCATCCATCCACCGATCGCATTTTAAATTCAGTGCTTCATCTCATATAAGAGTGCTCCACCACCAGAAGAAATAGCCACTCACCTGAAGTATGGGACCCATATAGAGTAAATGAATAGACAGGCCTCAAAGACGTTATAACTAGATATAGGTTACTCAATCCATCCACTGCACTCCTCAAAACAATATCATGAACCGGACTGTAAGGTGGCAGCAGGTTCACTTTAAATCCACAGTTGATTCCCCAACTTATCTACTATGTGGACTCGCACAAGGGAAAGAAGAGGAAGCCTCCAATCGTGTAATATGTTTTGTAATTGGTTAAAATACTTCAAACAGCAGTAAAAATGCACTCACATTCAAGAAACGGCATAGAATTACAACTTACGGTTTTTGGCTCAAGACCAGAAGTGACATCACTTAACCCCGCCCCATGTGTTACGCCATTAACTTACGTGGCTTCATCAGCTTTCTTTGCTATGTCCTTTATAAACCATTTTGTTAGTCAGTATAATGGAAATAGCCCAAAAGATTGCTGTAATAAAGTACATTTGAGGAGAGTATACTCCGGCAAAGACAAACAAGATCAATGCATAGAAGGAACTCAAACCTTAAGTATACCCTCTTGATAGTCAGGGTATCACTCATATATTTTTGATTAGGTATCACCCATATACTTTTGAGAGTCCAGGTATCACACATATTTTTTTGATAGTTACGGAATCACCAATATATCAGCACTTACAATGCAAATTTTAAATTCTTTTTGGTACCTATCTCTGTCCAGAGGTACTGCACCCTAAAACGTCTGCTCAAATGCTGCACTCCAAACTTCTACCGAGGTCCCGAACACTGTTTATATTATTTTACTGCATGCTCCCCTTCTGTGAACCCCCCAAGTGGTCTGGTACCTATAGATGTCATTTCTTGCCTTTGGATCTGAAGCCTCAGGACGCAGGCATTTTTGACATCTGAGCAGAGAGCTGTGTGTCCCATTCAGAAGCAGACAGGAGATTAGCAGAAACTTCCCAAACATATTTGATGGAATAGAAATGGACAGCCTTAATGTTTAATCTTTGCAGAGTAATGAAAATGTAACTTTCAGGAATTACTGAGAGAGCTGAAATCCTGATTTACTTTGACACACGTTACACTAAGATCAGAATTAAAACCTAGGAGGGAAAGGATATCCTTGCAAAATGGAACTTCTCTTCAAAGTGTACTGGAACCAGGAACCATGAAGCAGTGTCTACAGATAGTAGTACCTTTGGGGCAATTCCTATTATTTGACAAATTTGCCCCAGAGTCAGAACCTCATTGATTGTCCTGACAGGACAGGTTTAAATTCCATTTCTAACAGCCCTGTGAGAAAGAAACAATGGGCTCTATTCATAAAGCGGTATCTTACCACATCCAAGTATGCGGTAAGATACCGCAGAACGTTTTTCAAAAAATGTTTTGGCATTCACTAAAAAAAGTAGTACCCCTCCTTTCCAGACCTGGCGGGCTGCACGCTCGGATAAGGGTCTGGTATGGATTTTGTGGGACCCCACGCCATTTATTAAAACATTTTGGCATGGGAGTTCCTATCAACATCTATGCCAGTCTCGGAGGGCCTAGTATGGATTGTGGGGTGACCCCACTCCTTTTTTTTCTTAATTTTACATTACCGGCAATTCTGTTTACATTAAGCTGTCAGCTGGGAACCCCACTGACAGCTGACTGTTTATTTATTAATTTCCTTTAGTGAATTGACTTTAACTCCTGTTTTATGTGGTATTTACCGAGCTTTTTTGCTTTATGTGGTAAATACCGCATAAAGCAATAGTGAATTGACATTTTCAGGATCACATGCAGAATTTGGGAAAACACCTAAATACCGCATGCGATCTGCTTTTGTAAATGGAGCCCATTGTCTCCCTGGTTGACCCCTTAGTGAACTGCGTTAAATGTATAAAGGCACAGGTACCCTTTATAGATGCTAGAAAGTATGGTCTCAGTTACTGTTAACACCTGTATTCACTGCCTATTACTTTTTTTTTTTAAAGCAACTCACCAACCACATACGTGATACGCTACCAGAGTTCAGGAGCAAGCTACAAGGTCAGCTGCTTTCCTTAGAACATGAAGTTGAAATTTACAAAAATTTTAAACCAGAGGATCCATCAAGGAAGACAAAAGCATTGCTGCAGTATGCATGTTTTTCTTTTCTATGAAATATTCTAGTTGTACAACTAACATTGTTTATGTATTTCTTAATACATTGTAAAGTTCAAAGTGTGCAGTCAATCAGAAAAGATAGATTATTATATTGGTAGTATTATTATTTTTATTACATGTTATTATTTAGCATTTCCCATGTTACAACAGATACAAAAGCTATTAGACAAATTAAAAAGAATAGCTTTACCTTGCTATTAAAATGTTGTTTCTCCTAGATTGTTTAGTAGGAGTTGTTTAGTTTAGTCCTCATCTACAGTCTGCTCATCCCTGTACTAAACATCTAGTCTTTGCTGGCAATATAATTGTAATTTGTTCTGCACATAATGGGGTTAGGGTTGCCACCTCATCCATTTAAAACCAAACTCATATTAATTACACAGGTTATGTGGCTGACTAAGGTGGTAATAAAACTCACTTAGTGATTATATGCATTACATTAGCCTCAGAACCTGTGTAATTCATAAGTGTTCGGTTTTAAAGGGATGAGGGGGCAACCCTAAATGGGGTTAAGTCATTAAAGGCAATTAGGCTGTCCACTTGGAAAAGGGTGGTTACAGCGTATCTCCATACACTTAAATGGCCTGCCGAATGCAGCATTTGGTTTAATTTTCGTGTACAGCCCTAAGCAGCTGCATTCGCTTTATTTGGTGAGTAGTCAGGGGACGGTAAAACTGCTGCTCAACTGCCTGTCTTTACTGCCTCCTGTGTAAACCCGCCTTTAGGCCCCTTTAGGCCCCTTTCACATGGACGGACCAATCAGGTCTGCATATCAGTTTTTCAGGCAGATCCGATCGGATACTCCATTGCTCTCTATGGAGTGGCAGATCTCAACAGACATGTGCCCGTTGACACCCGCCGACATCCAATCTGATCCTGTCTGCTAAAAACAGACGGATGGGGATCGTTCCCCATCCGTCTGGTGGATGAGATTGGATGACAGTCGGATGGAAACGGACATGTGGTTCGTTTCCATCTTACAGCCCATAGAGGACAGCTGTGCTGTGCGGACCTGTCATCCACCTGCTCAGCAGGGATCAGTAGAGAGATCCCCTGCTGAGCAGGCAGATCGACTGGTGGACTGTGCCAGTGTAAAAAGGGCCTTAGTGTAGAACATATTTTCTCTTCCTGCAACCTGATCCGAAGCTGCAACTAAATTTTTAACAAAAATATTTTTGCAATCAAAACTCCACTTAATTATTTATCTGTTGGAAGGCAATGCTACCATGGTTCCCCCGAAAAAAGCCCAGTAGGGCTTATTTTCCAGGTGGGGCTAGTCATGTGCTGTCTTCTCTCCCCAGCTCCCTCCCTGCCTGTCAGAAATCTCCAGTGGCCAATGGAACTGAGTACAAGTGCTTGTAAAATCCTAAAATTCACTGTATTACAATATTATATCATGTAAACTGAGCATGTTTCTGTAATCTATTTGTGATAAATACCTTCTCATAGCACAGTGACCCGCCTGCTCGGTCTTCCCCGCTCCAAACACTGCAGGGGGGGGGGGGCGAGATCCCCCGCTGACAGTTGGGAGAAGAGGAGGAGTGCAGTAGGGGATCAGCTGAGCGCTGAGCGGTGTTGTAACAAAGGTATTTATCACAAATAGATTGAAATAACAAACACAGTTTACATTATGTAATACTATAATACAGTGCATTTTATTTATTGCAGCCCTCCCCGAAAATCTCAGTAGGGCTTATTTTTGGGGTAGGTCTTATTTTCTGTGAAACATAGTACTAAAATTTAACTTTGTTGGCCCCCTTTCCACCAAAAAAATAATCTTACTTTGATATCAGAAGTAATGACAGTTATTGCCAGATCACTTAGCTGAAATGTAAATATTGGTATGGTCCATGGGAGGTACACAGCAGCTAGACCTGAGGTGATTTTGTATATGCATAGTCTGTACCTATAGTACAAAATATGTACACATATACATTTGATGACATGGTATGTAAACAATTATTCCTTGTTAACCTATCAAAGTATTTAGAATGCATTTTTGCATCTGACTGTTTAACAGTCATTTTAAAAATGTTCCAAAATGAGTCACCCTTTTCATGTTGTTCATATTTTTAAGAATGATCCAGCATTTTGCACAAGATTTTGAAAAGAAGATTGAAGGGTCAGGGGATAAAGTGGACACACTAGAGTTGTCTGGCGGTGCCAAAATTAATCGTATATTTCATGAACGCTTTCCATTTGAGCTGGTAAAGGTATAGACCTACATTACTATATAAACTAGTTGTTTTGATGTTTAGTATTGTCTGTTGTCAATGTAATCATGAGAATAATGTCAGTTAATCAAACAAACCATAGCCCAGTCAGGCAAATCTCCCATGCTAAGCTTCCAAGAGGTTAAAACACGACTAAATGGCACAATGATCAACGGAAAATGAATGGCCGTCTCATTAGATAGATATGAGAAATTCTTAAAAGTTTTTATGACAACGACCAGAAGTTTTAGTG
>BLSH010056541.1:1903046-1936486 GCA_018402905.1 Glandirana rugosa | reverse complement strand
GATTTCCACGACAATTCCTCATCAATGTATTGTAATGATAATTTTCGTTACCTTTACCGATTGTTCACAGCTACGGACAATCCTTGGTACTTAGTCTGCCTCTGTCTTTTACGTTATTTTAGTGTGGAAAATTATATCACTATTTTTACCATGTTTATCATTTGTTTCAATTTTGGATCGGTCACAAGCCATTCGTTTCGCCCATCAGTCACGTTCGATCATTTAGTCCTTCGATCTCTAGTCGGATCAGCCTCTGTCGTTTGTCCTAGTCCTTGGTCTTCCCTGCAGTCGGTCCGTTCAGAAATTGGTGAACGGCTGGCGGCTAGCCTCTAAGCGCGCTCACAGTATCTCTGTATCGCAGCCGCCGTCGTATGACGGCGTTTTGCATTACAGAGCCACTTTGCCGCCGTCAATCTCCGATCGGCGGTCGGCAAGTGGTTAAAGACTTGCCTGGCTGACGTCCCTTCTGGTTCCTGATCCTGTTTGCTGTCTCCGACTAGGCTGATCTCTAGCTTCCTGATTTACTAGCTTGCACTGACTACCCGCTTTGCTTACCGAACACTGGCTAGGTTTTAACTTTGTTTACTATTTGTACCATTTTTATCACTATATTAAAAGGTGTGATTTTATTGCATTTTCTGTCTCCGTCTGATTCATGGTTCCTAACAGGCATCGACACTTGTTAGCCATTTCCATTGCTTTTAATAGTAATGTTATGTAACTACTCCTTAACAGCACCTTTAGCATTGTGGGAGAGACAATGGAGGCTCCGGTATCCCAGAACGCACTGGGAAATAATAGAGAACTAGGACAGAGCAGCTCCAGTCACTTCCTGGTTGTACAAAACAGCCGTGTGGTAACTCCATTTTCTTCTGTGTGCAGGCAAAAGTATCGACCAGCCAACAATACTGGCAGTGCCAAGCAGGAGCAGAGGCATTGAGCATTATTGCCAGTGGCAAAGCTTTTTGGTTCAGCAAAGTTGAGCTGGACCAAGTCAAGTGTTAGAGATCAAAGTATACAAATTCCTCTTGCAGACAATTCACAAAAATGTCTGCCATCACACCACAACCTAACCACACCTCAAAGTAGATAATTTTGTCTACATCTCTTAACACTTAAAGCACTTTCCACTAGAAAGCAAGGCTTCTGTAGGCATATATCAAGCACTATTGAAGCTTTTTTATTGCTTCATAAACTCAACAAAAACACATCATAAATGCTATAGGCAAGTTAATGAGCATTGCTTCATTCTTCATAATCAATATACGTGTGAACGAACCCTTAAGACAGGAGGCGTGTTACTGGCTGGATAACTAGGGGCAATAAAGGAAAAAAAAAGCCTAAAAAATGAAAACTAATACAACCACCACCACATGTAAGGATTGGTAAGCTGCAATATATTACATTTTTGTTTTTGTACTTAAAGCGGAGGTCCGAGGGCTAAAAGAAAAATTAAAAGTCAGCAGCTACACATACAGTAGCTGCTGACTTTTAATATTAGGACACTTACCTGTCCTGGAGTCCAGCGATGTCGGCACCAGCCGCCTCCATCGCGGGTAAGGGAACCTGGACGTGTAAGCAGTACAGCTTCACGCCGGGCACCTTACTGCGCATGCGCAAGCTCTGCCGCGCTCTGCTACTGGCCAGGCGGCCAGAAGCAGAGCGAGCAGGGAGGAGGGAGCCGGGCTGCTGACGTCAGCGGCCGCGTCCGCCGGCCAGAGCTCCCGGATGTGTGGAAAAGGACACCTGTCTAAAGACAGTGTCCTCTTCCCCTTCCCCCACGAAAGGTGCCAAATGTGACACCTGAGGGGGGGAGGAATCCAACCAGCGGAAGTTCCACTTTAGGGTGGAACTCCGCTTTAATACCACTTTAACCCAGTAACATTTTTTTTTATTATTTTGTCCTTTCTCCCTCCCTTTTACGCAAATGGTAACAAAAATTAAATTTTTTAGCTTCAGGTTAGTTTTTGTGCTGCGGAGCAGCACTTCCTTGCCTCTGGCCTAGTTTGGGCTCCGCTCTTTCCTGGGATTGCTGTGTTACAGCTGCCCTAAGAGGTGGTGTGTCCCTAAACTGGAAGTATGAGGCGCATGTATACATGGGCAGCTTATTTATGCTAATGCACACAAATGCAGTGGGCAGAAGCTAGAGACACTTGTGTGGAATCCGCCACCACTCTCTGCCAGCCCCTTGTGGGAATCCTCCACTGGTCTTTGCCAGCTCCCAAATGACAGCATGAAATAGGGGTATGGGAGGACAATCTGAGTGGTTACATTCTGCTTTGAGCTAGGTGTAAATAAAAAAGATGCCTGTGTTGCCTTTCTCAGTCATTTCATTTTTCCTATCTAGTCTCCTAAAACAGAGTGTGTACTGTATATATGTATGTCTATTTAGTGTCTATATATATAATTCATTCAGCATAATAAAATTCAGTAAAGATTTTCTGTACTATTATAATGCAATCTAATTATATGTGCTAAATATTCCTCTAGGTGGAATTTGAAGAGAAGGACTTGCGTAGGGAGATTAGTTATGCAATCAAAAACATACATGGTGTCAGGTATGTTACTATTTACTATGGTATTGCATTGTTATACTTTGGGAATAATTGATAAAAAGTTTGCTAGCAAGAACACTTTAGGGTCCATTCCTAAAGCAGTGATATCCTTACCGCAGTCATACCATTGCTTTATAAAAAAAAAAAATAATAAAAAAAATAGAGCCCCTCACATTTATAAAGCACAGTGCTGGGGAGAGTATTCTCATTTGACCTATCAAAGCCACATGACTGGTCTCTTCTCCAATCATGGAGCTCTCACTGCAGCATTTTAGGCAAATTTAATTTCAGATTAGTGTATGAAATGACAAGTAGTTGCGCCAAAAATCAAAGTGAAAAATAATAACACAAATTGTGAGTGCAGCTGCCCCTTTTCAAGTGAAATGTATATTCACCCTTTAAACAAATTGAAATAAATAAAGAAGGTATGGTAATCCCTCAAAGTCACATCATAACATATTAGAATGCGTACAATCTAATAAATGATCACACAAAGAATATCCACAAAAAACAAAAAATGTAAAACAGTTTTAATAAAAGTCCTCAAAAAAGAGTCCAATCACTAACTGCCAAAGTAAAAATGCAGATTTAACTCCTTCAAATCAACTGTGCTCCACCATCAATAGTGTGTGAAAAATACAAACTCACCAGATAATAAATTAAGATAAGTCTTATGACAATCACAAATCCTTAAGGTATTCCTCTATAGCTGAAGAGGCTAATAGATCTTAATTCAGACTCTCCTTTCCTTAAGGCCCCTTTCACACTGGGGCGTTATTACAGCGGTATAGAGCTAAAATTACCGCTGCAATAACGCTTTAAAAAATATTTTCATGCATCTCAATGGATGCTTTCTGACTAAGGCGTTGCGCTAGCACGGCGCTGAAGAAAATCATGCAAGCATGATTTTTCAGGAATGTGGGGAGCGGTGTATACACCGTCCCTTCACCGCCCCTGCCATTAGACTGAATGGGCAGCGCTCCCGTAGCGGCTGTACACCGAGCGCCGGAACTTTTAACCCCTGTTTAACTCCTTGTGGGGGGTTAAAAGTGCCGTGCTGCCGCCTGAATAGCGGCGCCATAGCGCTGCTATTACAGCAGTAGATCGCCGCTAAATTAGTGGCGGTTTACCGCTGAAGCTCGGGCGGTCCCAGTGTGAAAGGGGCCTAATTGTAAACCAGAGAAGCTCGAGAAAAAACAATGCACAGATCATAGCGCAACAAGTTTATTGCTATAAAAGTTCCAATAAAGAAGGTGACAAATGCGCACTTACATTATAAGGTGCTATAAGTCAGCACCAACGTGTACAGCCAGCCAAATCAAACAGAGAGCCGTTTCTCTAAATTGCGGTGTGCGTTCCAAGGCACTGGAAGCCGGAACCATGGGAAGCGGAAGTAACATAGATACGAGTGGACGCACAGCCTCAATGCATTTCAAGATCAACTCATCATCAGGAAGCTTCCATTAAAACTGTTTTTCACTGTTTTTTGTTTCACATTTTTTGTTTTTTTGTGGATCATTTATTAGATTGTATGCATTCTAATGTGTTATGATGTTACTTTGAGGGAGCGCCATACCTTTATTATCTTTTTCAAATTCATTTTCAGCCTTCAATTGCAAGAGTAACTCAATACACAATTGCAACCTACCACTCACATTTGCTATGGAAGCTGAGACAGTATAACTATAGAGGTTATTTTGGGAAGGGATTAACCACTTCAGCCCCGGAAGGATTTCCCACATTAGGACGTGAGCACTTTTTGCGATTCGGCACTGTGTCGCCTTTAACTGACAATTGCGCAGTCGTGCAACGTTGTACCCAAACGAAATTGCTTTTTCTTTTCCCACAAATAGAGCTTTCTTTTGGTGGTATTTGATCACCTCTGCGGTTTTTATTTTTTGCGCTATAAACAAAAAAAGAGCGACAATTTTGCAAAAAAAAGTCTTACTTTTTGCTAAAATACATATCCAAAAAAACGTATTCATCAGTTTTGGCCGATATATATTCTTCTAGATACTTGTGGTAAAAAAAAATCGCAATCTGCGTTTATTGATTGGTTTGTGCAAAAGTTGCCGTGTTTACAAACCATGAGAATTCATTTATGGCGTTTTTATTTTTTTACTAGTAATGGCGGCGATCTGCGATTTTTAGCGGGACTGCGATATTGTGGCGGACATGTTGGACATTTTTTTACACATTTTTGGGACCAATGACTATAGTTGAGCGAACCCGAACTATAAAGTCCGGGTTCGTACCGGACTTTAGGGTGTCCGTGTCCCAAACTGCAAACAGGACTTCTTATTGCTTTCTTTTTACAGTGGCTTTCTTCTTGCCACTCTTCCATAAAGGGCAGATTTGTGGAGTGCACGACTAATAGTTGTCATGTGGACAAATTCTCCCACCTGAGCTGTGGATCAAACAGAGAGGGGTTCTTATCTTATATTAACCAACAGTCGGCTGCTGGAGTGCAGGAGTTTGGGTGGTACTGGTATAGGAAAAAGATGAACTTCAGAAAAAACACAAAATACACAGATGGAATGCATACATGGGAGTTGTTTTACCTGCCAAAGAATTTGTAGTTCTGTCTTCCTAGTCCTAAATTCGACACAGCCCTGCAGCACACCCTGAGTAACAGAGGAGAGGACCTGATCTTTTCTTTTGCAGTTTCACTTTCCCTTACATGTCCTCTCCCAACCTCCACTATGTGACTAAACAGTGAAAGAAGAAGCAGCACACTGCTTTCCCCTAGTGTCAGCATGCTCCTTGTACTGAAGCATATCTGATTGGCTCCTTGTACACCTTCACCCTCCCTCTCATTTACTTCTGCCATGCAGACTGAACAGAGAAGTGCAGGTGGCTAATACCAAGTCCAATTCAGATGCTTCCATTAAAACAAGCTGTATTTTCTTGTGCCTTTTATATCTGCTCAGAGTTTAGGTGTAACTATTAAGGCATACTTGCTTTGCCTTATTATTCAAACATCAAGCACTTTTTTCAAATGATGTATTTAATTGTCCCATGTGCGTCCTTTAACATATAGGTTGCAGAAAGCAATGCATACTGGAAATATTGCTTGATCACAATTATAGTACATTTGTTTATTAGAAAGCAATTTAATGCTCTTAGAATTACATGCTGAATAGGTCAGGGAAATGTGACAAGTTTAATAAAGGCTGAATTCTGGACGGTTCCAATAGTTTCGTTGACATTATTGCTTTGTATTTTAGGCCTTCAGTTATGATTAGTCAGTTTCTATTGTATTCCTTTTACAGAACTGGATTGTTTACTCCGGATAAGGCATTTGAAGCAATAGTGAAAAAGCAGATTGTGAAGCTTAAAGGACCAGCTCTGAAATGTGTCGACCTTGTGATGCAAGAGCTTCTTAATACTGTTAGGAAATGCACCTCAAAGGTAGATTTGTTTCTTTTCTTATATCTAGGGGGGAGCTTGAGTTTGGCCTGAACCCGAGACCAACTGTGGAAAGGGCATTATTGACATTATTGATCTAATATAGCCATTTGGGTCATATTAGGTCACTGATTTAATGAGCATCCCTGCCTCTTTGTGTACATACAACTGTGGTATAGGGAATGCCCTGGCAGCAGTTGTTTGGGCAGGAGTGACATCTTCCTTCTAGGGTTGCCACCTGTCCAGGATTCACCCAAACAGCACGGGTTTTGAGGGATTTTGAATCTTGTGTCCGGGTTTCCTTCCACCTGGTACTCGGACACATGATTCAGCCTGCACTGTGGCTCTGCACTCTATCTGCTCAGCTGGTGGCCGGGGGAGGAACTTGGTAATGATATCAGGCACAAGTTCTTATCTTTATTCAGCAGTTCTGACAATCTTATCAGAGTCCCGATGTCAACTTCTATACCGATCAGCTGGACAATGTAATGGAACCGCAGCACAGGGATTACTCCGCGGGGATTATTTGATGATTTTCGGGCTCAGGCGGAGTAATCCTTGTGATGCGGCATACGGCAATTACATTGCCCAGGTGATCTGTACAGAAGTTGAGGTAGGGACTCTGATAAGATTGTCAGAACTGCTGAATAAAGATAAGAACTTGTGCCTGATATCATTAACTAGTTCCTCCCCGGCCACCAGCTGATCAGATAGAGTGCAGAGCCACAGCCTGGATAACCACAGGAGGTAAGCACTTGAGCCCAGGGGGTTAAATAGTGTTCCTTCCCCTGGCCCCCCAGCTGAGCAGACGTTTTTTGGTAATTGCGGCAGAGAAGAGGTTACTCAGCAATAGTCCTGTTCCTGTCCCCAGTTACCTGATGACTTCACAGAATATACCGCAATGGGTGAACAGCTTTATCCCAGGTTCACATTGTAGTGATGCGAGAACCATCGCGATTCCAGCGCCGGTTCCTGCATTACATCTCTCCCGCAGGCAGTTCACACTGCCCTCTGCGAACCGCTGCGGGTGTCAATACAATGGTAATGACACCCCCAGATCAGTTCACAAATTGCAGTGCGAACTGTGGATTCGGACAGGAATCGGATCACATGGGTGAGAACACCCATGCGATCCGATACCAGTGCGGGGAAGAGAAAGTCCCTGCATCTTTTTTTTTTTTGCGAATCCAATGCAAGTTTAGACATACAACTGTATGTGTCACGTACCTGGTAGGCGAGTCTGACTTATGCAGTAGGCAACCTCCCTTACTCACCTGACTCGGGAACCCCTGGTAGAGCAGACAGGGGGCTCGGGAGTACAGGAGAGCACGAGGGTCGGACTGGATCACTGATGATGGTAATAGGTCCGTTGGAGCGCTCGTGCAGCAGAAGCGTGGTCGTGCGGGCTGGGTCGGCAACTGGCTGGCGGTGCGGTACAGAGGAACAGGCAAAAGAGTGGTCGGGTACAGGCAGAGTTCGTTAACAGGCTGACAGCAGAGGTGCAGAAGGATCAGGCAATCGGATGGTCGTAGGCAGGCCAAGGGTCGGTACAGGCGGAGTTCAGACAAGGTCGGGCAAGCCGGGTCACAGGAACAGGAGACAGGAACAGATAACAGGCACAAGTTGCTCAGGAAGGACGGGTACACGCTGTAGATCAGACAGCATCTGCTTACAGGAAGCAGGAAGTTTAAATAGAGCTGCCCTTCATGGAATGAGAGGAAACCACACCCAAGTGCAATTAACCCTCGCACAGTCTTCTAACAGTATGGCTGAACTCACATCGCGCAGACATCGCATGTGATGGGCACCACAGGTGGGAATCACATGCGATGTCTGTGATCACACTAGTGTGAGCCCGGGCTCAGGGTTCTTATACACATGCAGTGCCCTCTGAAGAGCAATCCATGTTTGGATTGCTCTTCTGGGGGCATTTGACAGGCAGTGAGGAGGTGTTATATTACCTCCTCGCCACCTGTTTAAACCCCACAGCAGCACCCCGCAACTGAATGCATTGCACACGGATGCAGGAAGCCCCCACTCACTTGGATGGGCCACATTCGGCAGGCATTACTGCTCGCTGAGCCCAACAGTGCAGACAATTTTTGCCGCACTGTGATGCAAAGCATTTAGGCTATTGCATGTGTACATCCCCCTCTGCTGCCTATGGGAACAGTTGGATAGCAGTAAAAACACAGCTCAACATCTAATTTTTACTGTCCCCCAACCAAATGTAAAGTCGCAGAGCAGTCTGAAGAGTGATCCATAGTGGATCCTTTTTTATAAGCATTTGACAGGTGGTGAAGAAGCGTTATGTTTTCTCCTCCCCACCTGTTTTTAACTCCTAAAATCCCATACCAGTGTGCTGTAGCCATGTGCATTGCACACAGTTGCAGCGCAGCCCCATTCAGTTGAATGGGTTGAGTTAAACAAGCTTAGCGTCTTGTGCTAGTGAGTCCTTTCACACGGGCGGCCTGCCCAGCGGACTCCACTTTGCTCAGCAGGAGATCGATCTGCTGATCCCCACTGAGCAGGCGGATGACAGGTCCATCTCCGATCACTGTGCAGAGACGGAGCTGTCAGAGCACCGCTGTTCTCTATGGGGAGATCGGATGAAAATAAAACTCCTGCTCGTTTTCATCTGATCCCATCCTCCAGACAGATGGAAAATAGGACCTCCATCCATCTGGATTTCACAGATAGGATCGGATAGTGGTGGGTGTTAGCGGGCATGTCACCACTGACATCCTCCACTCCATAGGAGTGAATGTAACCTTCAATCAGATCTGCCTGAAAAACTGAGAGGCGGTCCTGATCAAAAAGCCTGTGTGAAAGGGGCATTCATGTTCAGGATTGGCTTGAAGAAAAGGTGGCAACCCTACTTCTTTCCATGTTTGGTCTGAACCAAAGTTCCGATCAAACCTGAGCTCATGCCTACTCATGTCTATTGATTATACACTCAGTGGCCTGAAAAGTAGATATACTTCTTTTGATCCTTATAACAGCTGCCATGTTATGGGAGTGACTCCAAATAGGTCCTATGGTCTCATCCATGTTGAAGCCAATCATACACACATCAGTGTAGCCTACACATGTCTAAGGCTGATATAATGATGCGGCCTTCTATAGATGTTTCAAAGTTCATCATAAAAATATTACCCTGCTTCCTGTATCTGTCATAGTGATGATGCAGTTGAAACAGAAATATTTTGAACTAGATAAGATTTGTGTGCTGATGTTCCTTAGCGAAATGCTAACACCTTTGATGGTTTACTATGGAAAGGAGAAGTACACTATGGGATTGATTTATTAAAATTGGAGATTGCAAAATCGGGTTTTATACATTAAATAGCCAGTTGTTAGCCATCATTTCATTAGCAGCACATTGATTTTTCTTAATTGCAAGAGAATAAAATCAACCATGAAACCCTAGTCTAAAATATCTCTGCCTAGTGCTGTTTTGTTTGGATGTTCTCCAGCATATTCTACCGATTCATGATTATTTATATAGAGTTCAATTTTGTTACCTTAACAACGTTTACTGTTGCATAACAATTGTGCTGTATCTTATATTTATTTTTATTAATTGCAGCTTTCTAATTATCCAAGGCTACGTGATGAAACGGAAAGAATTGTCGCTCAATACATACGGGAAAGGGAGGGTAAAACCAAGGAACAGGCATGTATACGTATTTGTATGTACTTTTATATGCATAAACAGCTACTAATATTAAGTATAGCTCATCTGAGCCAAATCAGGTATTCTATTTCATTCTATACCTGAATCATTCTATACCTGAATCAGAAAAATTAAGTTGCTGATAACCCTCATCCTCTTCCTTCTAATTAAATATGTATTGCATTTGTAAGTTATGTCATGGATGCAAGAGATCTGAAACCTACTAATCCTAAAGCTGGTCGCCAATGTTAGTCTTATGTAAAACAGACATTTTGAAAGTTCTGTATAACTAATCTGTTGAGAAATTCTGTTAAAGCAACTTTAGTTGCTGCCGAGTGTTGTTCCTGGTAAGTGTTGAATATCTGCAGATGAATTCCATATACTATTTTATATAATAATAATATATATATAATATTTTTGCAAAAAATGAATTTTTGGTTCTTTTTCCTCCTTTTTTCGAAGGGAGGTACAAACTAATTCCTGAGCCTGCATCCGTTGTTTAATAAAGATGTCAATCTCAGCTTCATCCACTAGATGGTGCTGCACATATAGCAAATAAATGACCGGCAGTACCATTTGGAAAGAAGATGCCTTTGAGATGCAGGGTTGCTGTAGTTCACATAACTTCATCTTTTCATTTACCAACAGAGAAGCCAGGATTGATAAGCAAATAAGAAATAATTCTGGTTCTGGGGTTTGTAAATGGTACAGAATGTTTAGGTTTTTTTATTTTGTTTGCGTAATGTTGTTTTCTGTTAAATAGCAAACAAATAAACATGCATTCCTGGCACTGTATCTTATCCCGGGGGTTAAGACTATTTTCCTGATTAATCTGTGTTGGGTTTTTGCAGGTTTTGCTGATAATTGATATACAGTTATCCTATATTAATACCAATCATGAGGACTTCATTGGCTTTGCTTAGTAAGTTGAAATTATTTAAAGCATGCACATATGTACTGTATATTAGCACATTGGTATCCCATGTTTCTGTATGTATGTGTGTGTGTAAAAAAATCTTTAAAATAAATAAAATATAATATATATGTACTTCATTATAGTTTAAAGGTTCAAATTAACCTTTAAATTTGAAATTAAGGTTCAAGTCCTGTTCAAATTAAACCAGAACTCTCCCTCCCTCTCTGTCTCTCTATACGTACATAGATACTAAAACGTTTCCTCCACCCACTAGCAACATTCAAACCTGCACTGGAAGTTTGAATGTGATTGATGATATAGGAAGCAGAGATGGAGTGGGTTCCATACAACAGGCTTTGAGACATACGCCCCCATTAACCATACAAACTGGTCACTGGCCTCTGAATATAATGGCTTACTCAGAACAAGTGTAAACTTGTTCCTAGCAATTGCTCTTTAATTTAGGTAACAACTCACAGCATACAGAACAATATATTATTTAAGATACCATTTAAATTAGTCCTGGAAGTTTGAATGTGATTGATGATGCAGGAAACAGTTAAGAAATGAATCTGGCCATACACTTGTAGATCTAATTGAACTGATTCCTCCATCCACACTGTACAGCGTGGATGGACAAATCTCCTGTTGCAGCTGTTCTTATTTTGTCAAATTCCCTGAACAATGTATGGGCAGGTTAAGTTACATACAATGGGCTTTAAAAGGTACACCCCCATTAACCATGTAAGGTGGTCACTGAATTTGAATGTAATAAATTACTGAGAACTACAAAAGTAAACCATTCCCCAGAAACTGCTCTTTAATTTAATAAACACACAGTATATGTTGCACAATGATATCTTATTTCAAAATAATCTGGTATGAGCTGGAATCCCCTTTAATACCATTGGATACATATTGATTACAAATGGTCTTCAAACGACTTCAGTGTATTGCTATGTATTTTAATAGTGCTCCACTAGCTTTGGAAGCCTGATACCTGTGGAGTGCTAAGCACATATGTTAAGCATTGTACGAATGTACATTTTTTTTAGCAATAGTATGTCTGTACTAAGGCCATACTGTTGCTTTATCAATAGATCCCTTCGTGTAGAAAGCAAGCTGAGCTTTCTATGTGCCTGCCTCCACAGGATCACTACTTAGGATATTCTAAACAGATGCAAAACAACCCATCACAGTTTTCCTGTAATTGCATATAGATTCTAAATTTTTGCCAAGTATTTAAAGATTATTAAAGCTAAACTATGGTCACCAAAAAACAAAAACAAATCAATATTGCTCCTCCTTTCCTCCAGAGCAATCTAAGTTCCAGGACTCACTAATACTTACCCTAATCTTCAGTCCTATGGTTGCCAATGCCCCAGGCCTTTGATCCTATGGTGGGATATAGGTGGATACATCTAGCCCTGCTCAGGGCCCATCTTTCATGTGGATGCAATAAGATGATCTATTAAAGCAAACATTTGTAATCTCACAATACAAATATAAGCAGTTGATTAAAAGATCTCTGTGAAGAGTTGAATAGATAACCTACCAATTTCTGTCAATGACTTATTGCTTTCATTTGATAGTGCACAGCAAAGATGCAGCCAGCAGAAGAAGACTTCAATGGGCAACCAGGTATGAACTGTTTTTTTCGAATGATGCTTAGGTCTGTTCCTTTTATTTCATTCATATCATATAGGAAACCTGTAGAAGCCATATTTGACCTCTGAAAAATTGTCTTCAAATAGTTACTGTAATTTTCCCTTTGCTGACAAGCTCCATAGCAGTATACTTATTAGCATTCTCCATGTCTATATCCAGCTGTAGGATCATGAATGGATCTACTCAGCCACTGCCTTGCATAGCTTGCCTCCTGTGACTAGTAGGGATACCATGCTTCCATGTAGCTTGTCAAGAAAAGAAAATTATGGTAAGTATTTGAAGCCAATTTTCCAGTTTCCTGACAGCTCATCAGTATTTTAAACTTATCTTTTAATTACAAGGGGAAGCAGAGGAAATCCCCTTCTGCCCAACATTTACAGTAGTAAGAGAGGCATGCTCAACACAGAAATGTGACATGCTCTGCAAGGGCTGGTCTTTTGGAGAGGTTGGCTCTCTCTAATCTATTCTGCGAGCAAAAATAAAAGAATGATAATATTATGCATGGAAAACAAAGGTAATGCTTAGTTTAGGCCAAGACAAAGGATACCATTAGCACTTTAAATAAATAGAAAACAGCACAGCGCATACAAATAAGTCTGTTGTACTGAAGATCATCATCAACATATTGAAAAAAGTGCTATACACTTCTAATAACAATTATAATGTGCAACAAATATGATTGACGAGTTCACAAATAGTGTAAATTAAAGTCCAATCCATATATGCAATCACCACTGTGATCCAAATAATAAAAGTGCTCCATGTTCCACCACCATACAAACTGGCCGCTCACCTCAAAGCCATGACCCCAATATTACCAGAAGGTCAAAGTAAGCGGTGTTCCCCTTAGGGATAATAGCTCTGACAGACTCTTGGCATTTCCTCGCTCCTCTTTTCCCATAAGAAGGATACACAGGTCCTCAGTCACTCAGGAACACCCAATGTACAGTATATGGGAAGAAAAAGGAAGCACGCAAGATCTAATGCTCTCTGTTCTAAAGGTTTCATGAATAAAAGAAGAACATTGCATTTGCAAAATAGAGCACTGCCACCAGTGCTAGCTCAAATGCACGTATTAAACACGTATGCCGACTCTCGGCTCAATGGTGAGATGGCCACGGGATGATGTGACACCCAAGGCTCCGTCCCCCTATACACATTACATCCAAAGCCAGGGATTGTTTAATATGTTCATTTAAGCTAGCACTGATGGCAGTGCTCTATTTTGTAAGTGCAATATTGTCAACATACAATTATTTTTATTTCATATATTTGAGTACAGGATTTGTGTGTATACTGTGGTTGCGTTAATTGATTTTAGTATTATACCCTTACCACTTGAATAGAAGACAGGAAACCAGGCACTTGGGGAGGCAGCAACGTTGATAGAAAATATGGTGGTGAGTCCTCCGCTAAACGCAACCAATGCTTATCCCAATTGAAGCCCCCACCCAATTAAAAACCCTATCCCAGAGGCTCAGGGTTAGGATAGTACTGTGCATGATCCAACCATTGCAAGACTACATCTGGAACACACTCATGCATTTCACATGTCAGAGCTGGAAGTCTGTGCCTGTGTAGTCTGTTGGAATGCACAACATGCATTAAAATCACCCAGAGATGTGCTTGTCAGTAGGCTCCCACAGCAGAGAGAGTGGACAAGAGAACTTTTACAATCTTTCAGCTAAGACATAAAAAGGTCTGTGGACAGCTGAAACTATTTAATGGGGTCTGGCTAACAGGTGGCCCTAGGGATGGAAGTGATATTCCACTGAAAGCTCTACAAGGCCACCAGGCTCCAGGACCCAGAGAGAACTTATTAAGAGTTGAGAAAACAAAAAATACTGGCTTTGCAAACAGCTTGTTTTTGGAATAAACTTGTATCTGGACTTGAATATTATGGTATTCAGTTCTAGATTCAGTCATTACCATTACAACTCAGTAATTGTGGAATCCTTACATATGTAGAATGTGCTAGCTCAATATTCAGATTCTCCATATTTACACCAATGCCATACTATTGGATGATAATATTCGTTTAAAATTTTATACATAAAAAAACCTTAGGGTTCCAGCACCACTAGCCCACTTTCCTAAGCATACAGGGAAAAGTATCCACTTTACTCTGTAGCATAACCAGCATGTACTTACCTTCCGATTGCTTTCCTACCTTCCTTGATTTACCACCACTCTGCTCGAGATTCCTGTGAAAGTTTTGTTTTACTAAGCAAAGGCAGAGCAGAAATATTGTTGCTAGATCCCTACTCTACTAGTCCCAGAATGTGATATTTCTGCTGAAACCTCATGACAAGTCAGCATCTTCTCTTATGTCTCTGCATCACTATAAGAACACCATCATCATTACCATCAATGATTTGTGAACAGGTTCCACATTAACAATTGATCCATAGACACAGTAGAAGTAAAAGATACACATACAAATGTATTTGATTTAGTCTATGTTTTGTCTTCAAGATGAAACTATGAACATTTCTGTTCATATTGTTTTGTAATTATTTTAATTTCTGTTTTGCTTACTAGGATTTAACTAAAGTTTCTTCAACATGTTTAAAGTAAGTAAAATTCATGTTGCTCATGTCAAACAGCGTCAGATTGGAAACACAAAATCAAAATAATCGCAATCAGATTGAGTGCATTTTTTATTTTTTCCCTCAATTTCATAGGCTTGGCAGCATGTTGTCCCAGTGTGTTATGTACTGCAGATTAATAATTTGCTGATTTTGTGATAATGTGAAGAGTTAAAGATGTAAAAACATAATTTTTAATAAGTATAGTATGAACTTTTTTTGTTGAACGCACATAAAAACAAGGTAATTACTGTTTACATAATGTATTTACCAGTGCTAAACCTTTCATCCAATGTCTAAATTGCTGCATTTGTAAATTTCAAAAGCCAGTATAAAGGAATAGTAGCGGTAAAAAAAGCACTTGTGGGTTTAACCACTTCAATACTGGGCACTTAAACCCCCTTCCTTCCCGGACCAATTTTCAGCTTTCAGCACTGTTGCAGTTTGAATGACAATTGCGCGGTCATGCGACACTGTACCCATATGAAATTTTATCATTTTTTTCACACAAATAGAGCTTTCTTTTGGTGGTATTTAATCACTCCTGGGTTTTTTATTTTTTGCGCTGTAAATTAAAAAAAACTGAAAATTTTCAAAAACAATGCATTTTTCTTCGTTTCTGTTATAAAATTTTGCAAATAAGTAATTTCTCTTCATAAATTTTGACCAAAAATGATACTGCTACATTTCTTTGGTAAAAATAACCCAAATCGGGGTTTATTTGGTGTTGGCGGACAGACAGATGTTTTGGGGACTGTGACAGATGTGACTGGGACATACAGATGTTTGGTGTATGGTGACAGATGTGACGGGGACATACAGCTGTTTTGGGGACTGCGACAGATGTGACGGGGACAGACAGATGTTTGGGGACTGTGACAGATGTGACAGGGACATACAGATGTTTTGGGGACTGTGACAGATGTTTTGTGTATGGTGACAGATGTGATGGGGGACATACAGATGTTTTGGGGACTGTTTTATGGGGACACTGATGTGTATGGGGACAGGGGTATCAGTGTGCTTGGTGCACTGTGTAGGGGGCGATCTGTGACAGCTTTCTGCATGAAATCCTCATCATGCAGAGAGCTGTCACATAGCTGCAGCTCCCTCCCCCCCGCACTGAGCTCTCACTGAGCTCGGCGGGGGGAGAACTGTCACAGAGACGTTTGTCTCTGTTTACAATGTGACGGCTGTGATTGGACACAGCCGTCACATGATCGGGAAGGCCAGTCACTGCGCCCGTATCCCGATCTCTGCTCAGCTGGATCCTGTGATCATAATGATCACAGGATCCAGCAGCAGCGCGCCGCGTGGCCACGCTACGAGCTCCCGTTCTGCAGGACGTGTATACGTACAGTGGCCGGGTGGGAGGTGGTTAACCAATCATTTATTTTTGTACAATTCTCCTTTAAGGGGGCATGGCAGAGGGTGTGTCCAATGCATACATACTTTTGTTACTAGGTGCCCCTCATACCCATTTCAGAAAGTTGGGAGGTATGGGTATGCACATATCAAATGATGAATGGATGTCAATCTGGAGGTGTGGGAATTTTTAGACACAATGAGGATATTTGCCAGCACACCATGGATCGAGTAACATCCAATCTGATTTTTTATTGAAGCATGACCACATCACATATCAGGTAGTGCAATGTTTCAGAGTCACACAGGACTACTTCGTCAGGCATGTGATGACATTTTCAAACAGACAGCATTTGCATGATGCTGCTTAGCCTTCAAACAGGAAATGAGATAGGCTCTATCTGAGTTGCTGCAGCTTGTAATGCACAATCTGTGAAGCTCGCAGTGTGCAGTGAAGTTAGAGAAAGCAATTTCAGTAGAGGAGAAGAGTCTATACAACTGTGCAGGACTTAAGGTAGGGTTGCAGTTCAGCTTTTAAATCAGATTTTAGGAACTTGAAATAAGCAACGTGTTTAGAACTTCAGTACATCAAGTCAATGTTGTATTGCACCAGTACATCCCAGTATCCTTCGTTATGAATCTGCTGATCTAGGAACCCTTGTGTGTGATCCAGAAGAACCAGTTCTGGTTATAATCACTACAGGCTACTTGCTGTTTCTCTCGTGTAGGAAATCTGATGTAATCTCTGTGAATCCTAAGAAATTTCTCCCAGACACCAAGTAGCTTAAAACCTGCCTTCAAGTATCTGTCAAATAAAAACTTTTTTTTTCTTAGTTTTGGAAAGAGTGGGGAAGAGTTAGAATTCTTGCTAGTGTATACTGCTATCTGCAGTTCCATTAGAGAGATTTATCCTCACTTCCTGTCCTGCTGACAATGTTTTACCAAGCTAAAAGTAAGGGGAACTGCTTTACAATAACACAGGCAAAAATAATAATACTTTTCTTTAGTACAATAGAGGAAGGCTAGAACAGATTTTTATTTCTGTCTGTTGCAGATTTGCCCCCCGATTTCTTATGTGGTAAAACCATTGTCAGCAGGAGAGAAAGTGAATGTAAAATGGAAACCCAGATAGCAGTAAAAACCCGACAGGAGCTCTAATCTTCTCCCCTCTGTCCAAAATAGAGGAAAGGTTTTAGGCTTAACATAAACTTCAAATGTTTGGCTATCATTAATGATAGAGGAAACAGAGCTTAGCCTTCAGGAAGTACACACCCTGTGAAGCAGTGAGGTGCTCACTGCATTCTGCCTGTGGTGCAATAAATAAAACCACAAATAAGGTTATGGAAGTGGACTTCTGACTTGCAGGCAATATATGGTGCTTTGTAAATAGCATCATTAGCTCACTGATATGTTTCATTTGTTGCCTGGAATTGCCCTTTAAACCTTTCCCTGCCAGAGCCATTTTTTATTTTTTTAATGTGTTAACAATACAAATTTTAGGCCTGAAGATTAGTTAAAACCCCCAAGCATTATGTATTTTCTGAAAACTGAGACTCAGGAGAATAAAATGATAGTTGTAACTTTTTACATTACATGACATTAGTACAACTGTTTATTAAACATATATTTTTATTACACGGTACACTAAAGTTAATTTTAGGTCACCCAAACACAATGTATTATTCGGTTTATTTGTAAAATAAAAGAGTGAGGTTGCTGCTACTAAAATGAAGTACGCTTTACGCAACCTGTCAAGTCTTACTTTCCCGTGGCCCTGGAAGCAATTGTGTGGCTTTTCAGCCACCCGAATCCCTTCCATCAAAAAACAGTCAGCTTGATAAGTGCATGCATATTCCAAAACCTAAAATGCTAGGATGAGGAGGCGTTATTAGGTAATACTAGGACTAATATAAAAACTGGATGAAAGGAATGTTCCTTGTGTCAACCAGTTAATTCCCAGCTAAAACATCAAAGCATCAATTGATTTGTTGGTTTGGACTACTTTTCTCTACTGTCAGGAGGGTGCAGCGCTCCTGCTCAATCACAGTGGCTGATCTCATTCCAGTATCCGGGTTTTGGCTATGATGCATCCCTGTCTGTCTAGCCACCTGCAAGTTGATTGATATAGCCAGTCTATGGGTGGAGACCAAACCTGATTTAAGCCAGCCAAACCTGCATTCTAATGCTTGTGATAGCATTTGTAGCACGTGCTCCAAGCTCCCTGTTTGTCTGCCCTGCCTGCTAGTTTGGATTCCCTTGTTGACGACCTTGGATTGGATATTGAATATGCTCAGAACTCAGCCTGCCCGGAACCTGGACTGTCACTGACCACTCGATCTGTCTGACAACCGCAAGTACCTGCCTACTGTGCTCAGGCATGGTGGCCAGGCACTATAACATTGTGTATAAGACCTGGGGGAAGCAGAGTACTAGTAGGTCTGCTTGCCTTAAGGAAAAGGGGGCTGCTATAGGTGAAGAGCACAGAAGCTAGCTGTAGTAGGGTAGGCGTGAGATCTACCCAAATTTATAAAATCCCCCCTTATTGTAAAAGTCACTCATACTCTCTGACACACAATGAATCTTCAGGGATCTCTTCTACCATTGAGAGTGTCAAGGGAGGTAAAAGACGCAATGTTATGCTTGCTTTGTGCATCCTTATGGGTGTTTGTATGCAATTGCCGCATAAGGTTAAAAAAGGAGGCTATTTATAATGTTGAGAAGATATTGCTATTCACTGGACAACACAGTGTTTTCTTCACTCTGCACCTGTATTTTATGATGTTTTTATAAAATATGGGCAGTGGTATGGAGCCTGTGTTGTCTGTTGAGTTTTCTGTGCATAATGCTACAGAAAAAAAAAAGGAGAAAAGCTTGGTTATATGAGTTTGGCAGATCATACGAACATGCTTCCCTCTTTTACCTTTAAATAAAGTGAACTCCAAAGCAGAAAAAGCTCCGGAAACATTTAAAGCGCACACACCTCTTTATATGGGCTCCTAAGGCCTAGTTTACATTGCGTTGAAATAGAGTGGTTAAGGAGCCTTTGAAAAGTTCTCCTTCGACTCACCGGCACACTTGGCATATCGTTTAATTGTGACCTGACAGCCCTGTTCACACAGTAGGCAGTTCCATGTCTTTGAAGTGTGCCCTGGCAAAAGTGATGCCCCGTCACGTTTGGCAGGCATTACTCATTCACACAAATTGGGCTATGCTGTAACCTCAAGCTAAATGCTAGACTCGTGGCTGTGGCATGGTATTCCTATTTAAAAACCCTGTTCAAAAAAAAAAAAGCATTCAGGAGGTGGTAGTATCACTTCATGTAAGCTGCTCTTTTACCAATCTCTGAAAAGTGATCCAGGGTGAATCTGACACAAGTATAAATGAGTTGTAAAGCTTTGTTAAAAAATTTGATTTTTTTTTTTCCTAAATGGTGTGCACATTTAAAAATGTCAACAGTGGTTAGATACATCCAGAAACATTAGAGAACATCACATTATGACATTGTTTAGACACTAAGGGGGAGATTTACTAACACCAGTGCACACAGAATCTGGTGTAGCTGTGCAGAGTAACCAATCATCTTCTAACTTCAGCTTATTCAATTAAGCTTTAACAGTAAGCTCACATTGGGCTGATTTGGCATGTGATTTGACAAAAGTGGAAGCTCTGCTTATCTGCTCCCCCCCACCCCGGTGCCACATTTGAGGGGGGAGCGGATACCTGTCAAAAGGGCACCGCGGCGACCTACCTACACTATTTACAACCCCTCCTCCTTCTCCCTGCTGCCTCCTGGGAGACACACAGGTCCCAAAATACAGCAGGACCAGCGTGACTCACACATGTGCAGTAGGAAACAGGCTGTGAAGCCGCATCCCTTAGTAAGGATGCTGGCGCCTGCACCCAAAGCCGATGGATGGGTTGGCTTCAGGTGCCGACATTACAGGCTCTCTGGACAGGTAAGTGTCCTTATATTAAAAGTCAGCAGCTACAGTATTTGTAGCTGCTGACTTTTATTTATTTTTTAATACAGGCTGGAACTCCACTTTAAGTACTGCCAGTTTCCTAGTCTGCAACCTGTTGTTAATTTCTCTTTGCATTTTTCGCAGTCATAGCATCAGAATAGTAACCCAACCTGAATCTGTTGCCCATGTTGGATTTCTTTCCAAAAATGATCTCAAGACTTTCACGAATAGGGCTCAGGTCATTTTATAGGGGCCATACCACCAGAAAACATTGGCAAATGATTTAATGACTCGCCCCCTTTATGTGAACAATTACATTGACATTTGGGAAGATCTGAAGAATTCCTGTCCACAGCTATTTCTATTCTGGTTCTCTTTAGTGAGTCCAAAAATGACAACAAGCATGCTGCACTCACATTGTCTACCTAACATGTTAGTCTGTAATTAAATAATGATGTTTTCTCTCTTACTTAACTAGAATGAATGCTTGTTCTGTAGGAAGAATGACTTCTGTGCCTGTGTTAGTATGCCTTGCAGTAAAGGGAATGTGCCTGCCTCTAAGATTTTGTGGTTCTAATATAAAATGTTTAATGTAAATGCTATTAATAACTTTCACAAATATGTAAGCAAAAGTATGCAAAAAATATGTGTCTAAAAGCGCCTTCCATGAACAGGGTATTGCTTCATCGAGCATTTTAAGCTAAAGCAGCAGTTGTCAATATTCCTCTGTGGGAATTGCTTGACAGGAAGTCTTCGCTCAGTAGACATATGTCACCCATAATACGTTTAGTATCTAAAGCATCTTCACCTCTAAAACATTTCTAAAACCTTTATATGTTTATCTGTGAATGCTTAAAAGTACAGTTCTGTCAAAACTGAAAACAAAGCCACTAACTGCCTATAGGAAACACCGGGGGGGGGGGGGGGATTTACTAAAACTGGTGAGGAACACAGAATCTGGTGCAGCTATGCATAGTAACCGATCAACAGGCTTTTTTTTAGTCAAAGCTTAATTGAACACGCTGAAGTGAGAAGCTTATTGGTTATTATACACAGTCTACCCAGTAGTAAGAATTAAAACTAAAAATGGGCATCATTTATTAAATTAAAGAAGTGAATTTGTGACCACTGGAAACATCAAAGCAGAAATCCTTCTACTTTTTAATTACCCCCACCCTCACCTCCCCAGTATTTTTTTTTTAAGTTTTTTGCATTACATACCATTCTCAGCATTTTTTTTTGTATTATTGTCTCACGGGAATTGAAATGTCCTCTATGTGACAGTATGCATATAAGATCATCAGATGGACTTTTTAATGGCTATGGAGTAGAGAGATGATCATCAGATCACAGAAGTGAACAGTTACCTAGTGGAGCAAGGCAGTCTCATCTAATCTACCCAGTGGTTGGTGGACATATACATTTTTCTACTGACGATGTCTCCCTTATGTGCTACCTATGAAGACCAATGAAAAGAGTCCTGAAAGAGAATTCTTATCTCTTGCTCACCTGGCTGTTGACACTTGGCATCTGAGCAATATCCCCAATTTTGTTAGGAGCAGCTTAGGTTCCATTTACTGTAGGAGAAGACCAGTGAACTAGAGTTTATTACATTTCCACTGCTCTGCAAGCTGAACTCATAATCATGCTTTTCAGCTCAAACAGTTTAATGCCACCACAGATGCCAATTGGCAACCGCATCATTGCCTGTCCAGTCGGTGGATAATCATCATTTGAAAATACATAAGCAGTAACACATTGTGACATACAATATATTTCCATTTAAAACCGGCGCCCTTGAACTTTTTAATTTGAGAACCCAAAATAATAAATTGTTACTTTAGTGGCACCCATGAAGAAAATGATTACTAAAATGTCAGCAAAGCCAAATAATGATGGCCGCATAACACGTTGCAAGAGCTCCTTACCATTTAGAAATGCCAAGAAAAATAATTTTCTCCTTACGTTCACTGACAAACGCAGCTCTTCATTGACTTTGTGGGGTTTTATGTCCGTTACTACCAGGAGTTAACTAGGCAGGGAAAAGAAACAGCTGGCCCCTCCCCTGGGGGCCGTCCTCCTTTCCTACATCAAACCCCCTTCCTGTATAGCTCTTCAGTTTCAATGCCTAGTTCGCAAGGAATTGACCTGGCTTCCCTATAGAGAACTGCGGTCCGATTGTGACCATTTTTTATTTTATTTTTTATTATATTTTCACTTCAATCAAGATGAAATCTTCTATCAAGAAGCCGGTCGGGGCATAGAGAGTCCTAGAGCTCTGTACTTTCCCCGGCCTGGCCAACATGATGCGAAGCCAGTCCCGCCACTAGGGACCCCCGCATCCAGCCCATTCCGTGCGGGCGGCCCGGGGTGCAATCCCCCTGCTGGTCCCCCTCTACCGATTCGGCTGAGCGAACTGGGCCTGCAGCATACCGCTGTCAAGGGCGCAAAGTCTGCTTAAGCGGCTACTGCGGCGTCGGATGGGTAAGTGAGCGCCCCCCTTCCTAGGGGCATGTGGGGGCCCGACGACTGCCGCAACTGGGTTCTTGTGACGCCCCGGGTTAGCCATGTTGGGACTATAGCTCCCTGCCCCCCGCCACACGCCCCCCTCCCCCCCAGCACCACGGCGATTTACCGGCCTTCTCATCCGGATCGCCATGCGGTGACCGGCCGCCATTTTGCGGTGGACCGCCGCCATTTTGCCGTAGCCGCGGACATTCCCAGCCTACGGGGCTTTCCCTCTAGTGCTCGGAACGGCCTGTTTCGGTACTGCACGTTTCCTGAAAGGGTGTGTCGGCCTCTAGTGTTTCACAGCAGCCATTTTTGACTGCATGCTCTGCATCTACACGTGGCTGCAGCTTCTCCCCTCTTCAGAAACGGCGGTGACAAGCAGCACAGCTCTTCCTGACGATCTGCACTGCGGAACAGAAAGTATAGCTGGGCTCCCCCTGGGTGCTGGTGGTGGTGGGCACTGTCCTCAGTAAAGACTGTGGGTGTGTGGCTGAGTGTGGGCGCCCCCTTTTCCCTTTTTTTGTGTCATTTTCCCTTTTAAAAAGGAGCTATGCCTGATCCTGAGGTGGCATCAGCAGCCCCCCGATCGGATCAAGGGGCCTTTTCTAAACGGTTTTCACCGAATTTTCCTTGTAGGGACGCCGCTCTGCAGGTCCCCAGGAAGCGTCCCCATCCCCCCTCAATTGTCATCAGGGGAGGAATCTGAAACTGAGCTGGCATTAGGGGTCTCTGGGACCCCTGCAAACCTATCTGATGAGGAGACAGGGGGTGACAGTGTACCTCCTGAAGGGGACCAGGGGCTAGCAGCTGCACAAGGAGCAGCACCTGTGGCCACCATTATCTGGCATTCACACTATGTTGCAGCTGGCTCTAGATAATGATATCACGATCTGCTGCGTATGTGTGTGGATTTTTTAGGCCCCCCCAGGGCCCTCCAGACTAATCCTTATATCAAATTCTTGACCATTTCCTATATAGTGAATGGCAGCGCCCACAGCGTTCCCCCTTGCTGACATGATGTTTTGCGGTTCGCTATCCCTTTGAGGAGAGCTTCTAAAAAAAAAAATAAAAAAAAAAATAGTGGGAGTCCCCTGCGGGGTCCCACCGATTGCACGCCTTACTAGGGCGACTACTATCCCTATGGAAGGGACTCCTTCCCTTAAGGATCCCGCTGATAGGAAGACAGAAGCACTTTTGAAGTCCCTGTTTCTGAGCACGGGCTCTGCTGTACAACCGACCCTGGCTTCGGCCGTGGCGGCACAGCATCTATCTGAATGCATGAAAGGCCTTATGAATTAGAAGGCGGTCGCCTGATGGAGGCGCCGCAGAAGGCTGAGTTTTTTCTCCAAGGGATCGAATATCTCTGTGATGCGGCCATGGATATTCTGCCCCTGTTGTCCAGAATATCGATCTCGGCCGTCAGGCTTCGCCTAATTCTTGGCTGCGTTCTTGGTCGAGCGACCACGCTTCCAAGAGAGGTTTGGCTGGCCTCCCCTTTCAGGGTGGATGTCTCTTTGGCCCACGTTTTGATGAAATCATCGCCGCAGGCGTGAGTTTCGCTGTAGACAGGAGCCTTCCCCCTCAGGTCGGAAGAAGCTTTTTTGTGCCTCGAGCACGGTAGGTAAAGGGACCCGCTCTGGTAAGTCGCTGCAGGGGCCGGAAGACGGCACTGGCAGCGCAAAACAGAACAGGCGGAGGACTAGCCTTCCTCAGCCTGATGGGTTGCCCCCACCCGAAGGTCGGGTGGGGTGGACGTCTTCTGGGGTTCGCAGAGCGATGGTTGACCCGTGTTTCAGACCGCTGGGTCTGGGAAGTGTTGTCCACCGGGTACAGGATAGAGTTTCTCTTTCCACCCCCGGACAGGTTCTTCCCTTAAAGCTTGAATCTCCCGCGGGATCGCAGGATGGCCCTATCCGAGGCAGTGCAGGCTCTCTCGGACCAAGGGGTGTTTGCCCCGGTTCCCTCAGGGGAGAGGTTTCGAGGTTTTTACTCATACCTTTTTTGTGGTACCCAAAAAAGGGGAGGGTTTTCGGCCTATCCTGGACCTGGAGGCTCTGAACATGTATGTCAGGGCGCGATAGTTCCGGATGGAGTCTGTTCGGTCGGTTGTGGCCGCCCTCCACCAAGGAGAATTCTTGGCGTCTTTGAAAAGGGACGCGTACCTCCATGTACCCATCCATCCTCGTCACCAGCGTTTCCTGCGATTCGCGGTGGGGGATCGCCATTCCAATTCGTGGCTCTTCCCTTCGGCCTGACCTCCGCATCCCGGGTCCTTACAAGGTTGTTAGCTCTGGTGTTGGCGTTGCTGCGTCAGAGAGGCATTGCCATAGTGGCATACCTGGACGATCTGCTCCTGCTAGCGGACTCGGTCTCGGCTCTGGAGGAGAATGTGAGCATAACGTTGGCATTCTTACTGGACTTCGGCTGGTTACTGAACCTGAAGAAGTCAAGAAGTCATCAGTGGCCCCCTCCTGCCGTTTGGGGTATCTGGGCCTCATTTTGGACATGGAACAGGCGAAGGTGTTTCTCCCTCCAGCAAAACTGCAGAGTCTACAGTCGGCTGTACGCACCCTCTGGTCGCACCGTCAGTCTTCTGGGGCTCATGGTCTCGTCGTTTGAGGCGATACCTTTTTGCCCAGAGTCACACTCGTCCTCTCCAGCGAGCAATTCTGACTCGGTGGGACAAGTCCCGTCGGTCGTTGGACCGTCCTATCCGGCTGAGCCCCCAGACCTAGGCGTCCCTGATCTGGTGGCTACGGGACCCGGCTTTAACGCAGGGGAAGTCGTTCCTGCCTCTTTAGTGGGTGATTATCACCACAGGCGCCAGCCTGTCGGGCTGGGGTGGAGTCTTGGGCCAGCTTTCGGCCCAGGGCCGTTGATCGGCTCAGGAGGCTTGTCTGCCCATCAATGTGCTGGAACTGAGAGCAATCGGACTGTGTCCCCTTCATTGGACAATGGGATTGCAAGGCCGTCCGATCTGAATTCCATCAAACAATGCCACAGCGGTGGCGTATGTGGATGATCAGGGGGGCACAGGGTGCCCAGTGGCGGCAGCTGAGGCAGCTCTAATACTGTGTTGGGCGGAACTTCACGTTCCGGCTCTTTCGACGGTTTACTTTCCAGGTGTGGAGAACTGGCAGGCGGACTTTCTCAGTCGCCAGACACTGGACCGAGGGGAGTGGTCCCTCCACCTGGAGGTGTTCGCTCAGATTTGTCTCAGATGGGGGACGCCGGATGTAGTTTTCATGGCGTCCCGGTTCAATCACAAAGTGACAGCCCTTGTGTCCAGAACGAGGGATCCGTTGGCAGTGGCCTCGGACGCTCTAATGGCTACCTGGAGCTTTATCGTCTCCTGCACGCCTTCCCTCCGATTCAACTGCTCCCGAGATTGGTATGCAGAATAATGAGGGGATACCGACGTTTATGGTGGCCCCAGATTGACCCCGGCGCACTTGGTACGCCGTCGTGGTGCAAATGGTGGAGGACGCCCCTGGCGGCTCCCGATGCGAGATGATCTTCTATCTCCAGGACTCATATTGCACCCTGCCTTACCTTCGCTGGCTTGCCGGCTTGGCTATTGAGTTCCAGGTGCTGAGGAACAGGGGAGTCGCCGGCAAATGGTGGAGGACGCCCCTGGCGGCTCCCGATGCGAGACGATCTTCTGTCTCCAAGACTCATATTGCACCCTGCCTTACCTTCGCTGGCTTGGCTATTGAGTCCCAGGTGCTGAGGGACAGGGGAGTCGCCGGCTCCGTAGTCCCTACTTTGCTAATAGCTCACAAGTGTACTTCTCGCAAGATCTATCACCACACCTGGAAGGCTTATATTGCTTGGTGTGAGGCGGAGGGCTTTAACCCCCACTCTTATGTTGTATCCAGGGTCCTGACCTTTTTACAGGAGGGCCTGAACTGAAAATTGGCCTTCAGTACTATCAAGGGCAAAATTTCGGCCTTAGCTATTCTCTTTCAGAGGCCTTGTTTTCGCACTCTCTGATTCGTACCTTGTACAAGGTGTGCGACATGTGGCGCCTCGGGTAAGATATCCGATGGCTCCGTGGGATTTGAATCTGGTGCTCTTTGTTTCTCAGAAACCACTTTATGAGAAACTCAGGGAGTTTCCTTACAACTTCTGTCACAGTAGGTGGCCTTGGTAGCCATTACTTGTGCTAGACGGGTGTCGAAATTAGCTGCACTATCTTGCGAGTCTCCCTCTTAGTACTGCTTAGGGACAAGGCGGTCTTGCGCCCCTCTCCCTCTTTCCTTCCGAAGGTAGTCTCTTCCTTTCACATCAATGAAGATGTTATCCGGCCTTCGTTGTGCCCTCGCCCTTCGCACCAAAGGGCCTTTGAGTTGCGCGCCTTGGACGTAGTGAGGGCCTTATGAGTGTACTTGGCTGCTACAGCTCCTTTTCGGAAAGCTGACGCCTTGTTTTTTCTTCCAGAAGGGCCGCGTAAAGGATTAGCGGCTTCTTCGGTTACTATTTCTCATTGGATTAGAAAAACCGGGACTCATGCGTATTCTGTTCGGGGAAAATTCCCCTTTCCCAGTCACGGCGCATTCTACCCGGGCGGTTAGTACTTCCTGGGCCTTCAGACATCAGGCTTCGGTGTCCCAGGTGTGCAAGGCGGCCACGCGAGCTTCGGTTCACACCTTTACCAAGTTTTACAAGGTTGATGTGTTCGCATCCTCGGATGATGCTTTTGGCCGCAAGGTTTGCAGGCGGCAGTGTAGGCGTGACTGGCGTCTCTCCAGAGGTTCTGTTGGGTACAGTTGTTAGCGTTTACCCACTCCTCTTTTCTGACACAGCTTGGGGACGTCCCCACAAAGTCAATGAAGAGCTGCGTCTGTCAGTGAACGTAAGGAGAAAAAGGGATTTTATTAAAACTTACCGTAAAATCCTTTTCTCCGAGTTCACTGACAGACGCAGCACCCACCCCTCTGGGCTCTGTTTCTATACGACTTGTGTACGAACTGAAGAGCTATACAGGAAGGGGGTTTGATGTAGGAAAGGAGGACGGCCCCCAGAGGAGGGCCAGCTGTTTCTTTTCCCTGCCCAGTTAACTCCTAGTAGTAACGGACATAAAACCCCACAAAGTCAATGAAGAGCTGCGTCTGTCAGTGAACTCGGAGAAAAGGATTTTACGGTAAGTTTTAATAAAATCCCTTTTTTTGTTATATTCTGAAGTACTGTAGCAGGTCTCTTCACCTCACAGACTTGCCTAATTTCCTTTGCCCCCACCTTGCATGCTCTCTAGTCCATTGGTCCCCAAACTGCAGCCCGCTGGCCAGATGCAGCCCTTTGTTTGCCTCTATCTGTCCCTTGGGGCATTACCTCTCGCACTGACACCAAAGACGACACATCATTCCATCCACTAACACCAACATTGGGGCATAATTCCCACTATTACTCCCACTAAATATGGGGCACCTTTCCTCCCACTCATATCATCAATAGGGTATAATTCCTCCCACTGATATAAACTATAGAACACTATACCACTGATACTATCAATGGGGCACTATTCCTGACACTAACACCAATGTTGGGGACATTTTTCTTTCACTGATACCAGTGTTGGAGAACTATTCCTTCTACTGCCACCAATGTTGGGGCACTATTCCTCCCACTGATATCATCAATAGGGTATAATTCCTCCCACTGATATAAGCTATAGATCACTATACCATTGATCCTATCAATGGGGCACTATTCCTGACACTGACACCAATGTTGAGCAGGATTTTATATCACTGATACCAGTGTCAGGAAACTATTCCTTCCAATAACACCAGTGTTGGGGCACTATTCCTCCCACTGATGGTAGTCTTTATCAAAATGGTCTTAAAATATTTTAAAATAAGTTTAAAATATGGATCTGCTGATTTACTAGATTAAATAAACATGAGCAGGTAATAATTGTGAGTGTACTATTGGTTTGCAGACCTGCATGGGTGCACAAATAATTTCTACATGTGTAATGGTAATGGTTAACTGTCGAGCTGATCGTACACCAATTTCCAAATAATGTTGCTATTGTACCTTCTATTCCTTTTTATTTGTGCCACAATTTGAGAACTTACAACATATTTTGAAAAACTAGTTTGAAAAAAAAAATTAGACTCATTAAGCAAGGAAACGTGCATGTGTCAAGTTAAAGGCATATCAAAATGCCTCTGACAGCTATTCTGCTGTATGAACAATATATGATTATTTATCATTGGAATCTGTATGCTAAGCACTGACCTTCTCAGTTTTGAATTTCTCAGCATGCACAGAAAGATCTACTGATGCACAGTACAATACCTCTCTCAAAGTACCATTCCAGTCAGATCTTAACTATACCTAAATCTATCCCATTCTAAGCCTATTCTAACTACCTTGTGAAAGGAAGGATGTCTATACTTACCTGTTCTGAGGGCTCACTGGTCTGGTCACATTGTAAGTTGCCAGCATCGGCTTCAGTGAAGAGGAGAGACAGCTGGCAACGAATGTCCCATAGTAAGGTTGAGTGATATCATCGGCCAGGCTATGCATTAATTGAACTCTCCTTTTCGCTGAAGCCAGCCGCTGGAGAGATCATGTGACCAGACCAGAGTGCCCTCAGCATAGACATAGCAGTATAGACATCTTTCACAGGTTAGTTAGAATAGGCTTAGAATCGGGGAGAGAGCAGGTTTAGGTATAGTCAGGATTTGACTGGAATTCTGCTCTGGTTCACTTGTGTGAACTTGTTTTATTCCTATATGGTATGTACACTGGAGAAAATAATTATTTGATCCCCTGCAGATTTTGTAAGTTTGCCAACTTACAAAGAAATGAAGGGTCTTTAATTTTTATCATAGGCGTATTTTAAATGATAGAGATAGAATATCAACCAAAAATCCAGAAAAAAAAAATATACACGTTATACATTAAGTTGCAGTTCAGTGAGTAAAATTATTTGATCCTCTACCAACCAACAATAATTCTGGCTCCCACAGACTGGCAACAGTATGTGCTCATGTGGTACACAGGTTCATTCTGTCAATTTAAGCAGCTGCTCCTAATGACAACTCATTATGTGTATAAAAGACACCTGTCCACAGAATCTCTTTCTTCCATTCAAACTTCACGATCATGGGGAAGACCAAAGAGCTGTCAAAGGACGTCAGGGACAAGATTGTAGACCTACACAAGGCTGGAAGGGGCTACAAGACCATCAGCAAGAAGCTTGGTGAGAAGGAGACAATTGTTGGAGCGATTATTCGCAAATAGAAGAAATACAAAATAAGCATCAATTGCCCTCGGTCTGGAGCTCCATGCAAGATTTTCCTTCATGGGGTAAGGATGATCATGAGAAAAGTGAGGGATCAGCCCAGAACTACACAGGAGGAGCTTGTGAATGGTCTCAAGTTGGGACCCCAGTCACCAAACAAACCGTTGGTAACACAATACACCGCCATGGATTGAAATCCTGCAGCGCCTGCAAGGTCCCCCTCCTCAAGAAGACACATGTACAGGCCCATCTGAAGTCTGTCAATGAACATCTAAATGATTCAGAGAAGGATTGGGAGAAAGTGCTGTGATCAGATGAGACCAAAATTGAGCTCTTTGGCATTAACTAGCCATGTTTGGAGGAAGAAAATTTCTGAATATGACTCTAAGAACACCATCCCTACAGTCAAGCATGGAGGTGGAAACATTATGCTTTGGAGCGGTTTCTCTGCTAAAGGTAAAGGTCACTTTTGCCGCATTGATGTGCCAATGGATGGGGCCATGTATTGTAAAATCTTGGATGAGAACCTTCTTCCCTCAGCCAGAACACTGAAGATGGGTCGTGAGTGGGTCTTCCAGCATGACAATGGCCCAAAACATACAGCCAAGGCAACAAAGGAGTGGCTCAAGAAGAAGCACATTAAGGCCATGGAGTGGCCTAGCCAGTCTCCAGACCTTAATCCTATAGAAAATGTATAGAGGGAGCTGAAATTTCAAGTTGCCAAGTGACAGCCAAGAAAAGGATTTAAGGAGCTTAAGGATTTGGAGAATCCCTCCTCAGATGTGTGAAAACCTGGTAACCAACGTCTTACCTCTGTGCTTGCCAACAAGGGCTTCTCCACCAAGTACTAAGTCATGTTTTGTTTGGGGATCAAATACTTATTTTACGTACTGAACTGCAACTCAATTTATTACATTTTTCTGAATTGTTGGTTGAAATTCTGTCTCTATCATTTAAAATACACCTATGATAAAAATTATAGACCCTTCATTTCTTTAGTGAGCAAACTTACAAAATCTGCAGGGGATCAAATAACTATTTCCCCAACTGTACATCTAAAAATACCACCAGCACCTAGATAAAAACAAAACCCTTAAAGAAAATCACATTTTTATATTAAAAATGAGGAAACTCCCTCTAGAGGTGGGACTTTTAAGGCACAGAATATATGCAACGATATTATATTGATATAAAAATTCTTTTATTGTTACAAAATGGGATAAAATCAATGGTCATGTTTAAAAATGTTTCACAAAGATGGAAATAGCAACAAGTGAAGATACAGCATAGTCAAAAAGCACCTAATGCATTTCGGATTTGGTTTCTTCTTCAGAGGTGTAATATAGATGAAAACACTGTAACACTTGAATAATAATCTGAAATATTAGAGTTATAATCAGATTAAGTCAAAAAAAGGAAACATTGATATATTGATATTATGTACATGATTATGGGCCCGACTTTTATATATGCACTAGAAGCCGATTACTGTGTCCAAGACACAACAAGAAATCTATGTATATATATATATATATATATATATATATATATATATATATATATAGATAAAACAAGATAAATAATGATCCGAGCAACGGGAGAGAGGGCTCACACAGGGCAGATGTCGGTCATCTCACCAAAAAACAATCCCCACAGGGGGTCCAAGACACCACTGTGTGGGCAGTCAGCCAGGGCCAGAGAGCGTTAGATTCACAATTGAAAATAATAGTTGAAAGTATCTCAAAGGACCTATAAAAGAATAAAGGTAAATACATAGGTATGTCTAAGAAATATATATCTACAATCATACCGTATTAAGGTATTACATGAGAACCTACCTGATGTTTAAAAGGTAAAGAAGCTAAATGGATGCAGAGTTCTCAATGGCAAAAAGACCAATAAATTCTAAGATATGAAAAAGGAAGTATGTTAGTAAAGCCATTGGGGGACAGTCTGGTTAAAAGAAGTTAACTGAGCAGTGGTCATTACCTGCAACACCATATAGTCTCCTCTAGCTCCCTCCAGAATATCAGCTGGAGTGTGAGGGCTGGGAGTGGCATTTTATAGCAGGAGATTAGTAAAAGGTGGGTGGAACATCAAACCTAAAATGAAAACTTATCTCTGCTGCAGTTTTGCTATCACTAATGCCCCGTACACACGGGACGACGATCACATTCAACAGGTCGTACTCACGACCGTTGTATGCGATATCGATCGTTCGTATGCGCGATTTGAACAGTCGAACATACGACGGTCGTACAAGGGAGTTGTATGAGCAGACTAGAAAACTTGGTCGTACCAACAAGCTCTCATACGACCGTTGTATCGTGTGTACAGAGCAGTTGGTACAACAAGTTGTATTGTGCAAAACACGCATGCGCCAAAGTCAGGAATGGCTGGATGCTAATTACATGCACCTGAACGTTCTTTCCCTGGACGTATGATTGCGCAGTGCAGTCAGTATGCTGCATACAACAGCCAACATACGATTCAACACGGTCGTACGTGCGATCGTCGTCCCGTGTGTACGAGGCTTTAGAGGCCTCTCTCTTACCCCCACCCTGTGACTGGATAGCGAATGAAGAAGCAACATACTGAAGAGCTCATCTCTCAGTCACTCTTCTCCTATCAGCCTTGCGCTACAGCACACCTGATTAGCTTCTTGTGCTACTTTTCCTTCCCCCTTTCTGACCTCTGCTGTACAGGGACTGCAAGAGGCAGATAAAGCCAAGTTTAGGCACTGACACTTGCATTTTAAAAAATAGATATACAGCATTCTCACAAAAAAGGGTACTTTATTACTTCTCCAGGGAATCAAGTACATATAGCACTTGGTCCCATGCTGAACTGTGGCCCCACCTTGCCCTAAACACACTTCTTTATGCTTACTGTAGCTCCACCCCATTTACAACCCCAAATTATGGACACTCCTGTGGGGTGGGGGGTACAACCAGCACAAAGCCCCCAGTGCAATGTGATCTTTCACAATTATAAATGATCAGCAATGTGTATGACAGCACTGTGTGATCCATCGATGTGGCTATGTATGTTTAGATGCAGCTGCACATAGGCTTTGTGATTAGAGTTGAGCGAACACCTGGAAGTTCGGGTTCTGCTGGTCCGTCCGAACTTCGGGACAAAGTCCGGGTCCGGGTCCGGACGGAACCCGAACGATCGCACGGACAACGAACCCCATTGAAATCAATGGGGACCCGAACTTTTAGGCACAAAAATGGCTGTAGGAAAGTCCTGGAAAGCCCCAGAGGGCTGCAAAAGGAAGTAAAATGGGGGTAAGGGTAGGGCAAGTGCCCTACAAAAAAATGGGGACAGGGAAATAACTGTAAATATTTTTAAAAAAATAAAAACATAAAAAAAGCAAAAATGGAGGTGAATGTGGATCATCTTCAAACTGTGTCTGAAAAGTATTAATTAACGGTAGAAGCCATATAACTGTTCTAAAATCATCTTCAAACTAGGGCAAGTGCCCTACAAATAAATGGGGATAGGGAAAATAAATTAAAATCAAGTAAAATAAC
>BLSH010056541.1:1875619-1888415 GCA_018402905.1 Glandirana rugosa | reverse complement strand
ACACGATTTTAATTTTTATACGTTCTATGTACACGTTTTACACTGTCACTTAATTTCACAAACGAGTGGTTACGGTCCTCAGACGGTTCGTTTTATCCACTCAACCTTCGAGACCACGTACTCCTCTTGATACTAAACTAACCATATCGACTTAGAACCGAAGTAAGAAGTGTACTGACCCGATAATTATAAGGACCGATACGAGAGAAAGCCTTTCTGTCCCATTTTGCCTCCCCACCACCACAGTCATAGTGCGCACACCCATATGCAGATCTACCCATAATGCTTCAGACTCATCACACTCTCCATCAACTAGGTCCTCATTCACACTTGCTTTGAGATCACTTCTCACATAGAGACTGACACCACCACCCCTCCGTTTTACCCTGTCTTTCCGAAAGAGAGCATAGCCAGGAATATTAATAGCCCAGTCATGTGAAGAATGAAGCCAAGATTCAGCTATACCAATCAAATCATAGTTCTCCTCATGCACCAGAGCTTCCAACTCACCTATTTTGCTTGGCAGACTCCTGGCATTGGTGAGCAAACACTTTAATTCACTGTCACATTTTGCACATGTATCTTGCATATTTTTAATTTTAGCACAAACAATGGTTGATTGTAACATGGGAACCTTCATATCATCGTTCTTTGCCCTCCCCCCATCTTTCCCCATTCCACCCACCAATAGGGGCTGACCCCTGTCTGACCTGTCTACCCCATTATAATCTAATGCACCCTCCCCCCTCAATCCTAGTTTAAATACTCCTCCAGCCTTCCCATAAACCTCTCCCCTAGCACAACAGACCCCCTTCCATTTAGGTGCAGACCATCTTTAGCATATAGGTTGCACCTCAATGAAAAGTCAGCCCAGTGCTCTAAAAACCCAAAGCCCTCCTCCTTACAGCAGGTCTTTAGCCATGCATTCAAGGCTCTAATCTCCCCCTGCCTTTCCTGTGTTGCGCATGGCACAGGCAATATTTCAGAGAATATTGCCTTGGAGGTCCTTCCCTTCAACTTGCAACCTAATTTTTTAAATTGGTTCTTAAGGAGCCTCCACCTTCCATCTATTCTGTCATTGGTTCCAATGTGGACCAAGACAGCTGGGTCATGCCCAGCCCCTCCCAGTAATTTATCAACCCGGTCCACCACATGCCGAACCCTGGCACCAGGGAGACAGCAAAACATTCGGTTGAGGCGATCCTGGCGAAAAATTATTCTATCCGTCCTTCTAATTATTGAATCCCCAATTACCACCAACTGTCTAGGCCTACCTGCACTACCCCTACCACCCCTACTAGATGGGCTGCTCTCCCGGCTGTTAGGGGGAGCAGTGACATCCAGGGCTGCCACCTCTGAGTTTGCCACCCCCACATCTTCACTCAAATTGACAAATCTGTTAGGGTGGTCAAACCAAGGGCTGGCCTTCCTTTTCTGTGAGCCCCTACCACTCCCTCTAACTGTATTAACCCATCTACCTACCTTATAATCCTGACTTATCTCTCCACCGTCCCCCTTAACCCTACTAGCCACCTGCTCAGTGAGCAGAGGACCCCTTTCAAGGTTGACAGCTCTGTCCAGCATTGCAATTTGCCCCTCCACATCTCTAATGCGAGCTTCCAGAAAGGCAACCTGCTCACATCTGTTGCAGCGGTATTCATCCTGGAGCTGTTGCTCCATAGTTGCATACATGCGGCACACTGTGCACTGCACAAAACCTTCCATCTTGCTAGCACACATTTTCCCAGATGCAACATCACTAATAACAGGAAATGTCTGATGTTACTTACAGGTCCTGAAGACTCCTGTTTTAAACTCTGGTTTTTAACTCGCCACTTAGTCAAGGTCCAATTGCTCAGAGGTCCAGCAAGCAAAGAGGTAGCAAGCTCAAGATGAGCAAGCTCTGAAATGAGCTCAACAGAGAGCTTTATAGGAATTGAATCACCTTTGGCCAATTAACCACTCCCCTTAATTAGCAGTCTAAAGGAAGGAAAGAAAAAAAGCTATTTAAAAAGTGACAGAAAAAGTGTTAAAAAGCTGCAAAGAAAAAACCCCAAAAAAACAAAAACTCCAAACACAGCAAACACCAGCAGTCAAAATCAAAGCTGGTTCACTCAAAGATTCCCACTCCTTTGCTTTTAACCGGTAAGTCCAGGCAAATCTTGATGCATTCTCTTGCAAAACAGGAATACATAATTAAAGAGGAAGTAAACCCAGATTGGGTTTACTTCCTCTATATTCCCCTGCAAAGTAGATGCATAATGGGCTACTATGCATCGCATAGTAGCCCATTATGTGCCACTCACCTGCAAACGAAGCCTGCGATGTCTAGCGCTATCCCGTGCTGGCAGCATCCATCTTCTGCCCCTCTTCCTTCCAGGGGCCGCAATCTCCGGCTCTGTGACTGGCCGCGCGTGGGAGCCGCCAGTCACGGCACAATCTGCGCATGTGCCGAAATGAAATCTCGTACACTGCATATCTTCTGAAACGTGCAGGTTTGGGAGATATGCAGGGCGCCTACAGGTAAGCCTTATTATAGGCTTACCTGTAGGTTAAAGTGGTTGTCACGAGTTGACAACCACTTTAACCACTTCCTTACTGGGCACTTAAAACCCCCTCCTGCCCGGACCAATTTTCAGATTTCAGCGCTGTCACTATTTGAATGACAATTGTGCGGTCAGGCGGCATTGTACCCAAACAAAATTGGCATCCTTTTTTTCCCCACAAATAGAGCTTTCTTCTGGTGGTATTTGATCACCTCTGCGATTTTTATTTTTTGCGCTATAAATGAATAAAGAGTGACTATTTTGAAAAAAGAACAATATTTTTTACTTTTTGCTATAATAAATATCCAAAAAAAAAAAAATGTATTCATCAGTTTAGGCCGCTATATATTCTTCTACATATTTTTGAGAAAAAAAATTGCAATCGGCGTATATTGATTGGGTTGCGCAAAAGTTATAGCGTCTACAAACTATGGACATTGGTTTATGGCGTTTTTATTTATTTTTTTACTGGTAATGGCAGCGATCTGCGATTTTTATCGGGACTGTGACAGACGCAGTCTCTATTCATGACACGTGGGTTATGTACCTTTTCCTAGGAGTAGACTAGGCAGAACGAAAGTTCAGAAAGCAAAGCAGGAAGGTCTGCACCGGATGGCTACCCGCTATGCCCGTCTGGATGGGTGAGTTACACCCCCCTCCTCCCCGGGGAGGAAGGGGGGCGACTAGCAGTAACCGTTCCGGTGGGGGGTACATGCCCACTGGTCCCTGTCATGTCTTTTAACCCCCTCATGCCGCCCGCCCTACGACCTGCCCGCTCTGCTGCTAACCGTCGCTCTGCTGCTCGCCTGTTGCAACCACTCGGACCGCTCCGTTCGCATGCCATGCGGCCGCCGCCATTTTGGTGGCATTGGCCGCCATTTACCCGGAACCGTGGTGCTTTTGGCGCCATTCCTTCCAGGAACGCAGTGGCAGCAACATCAGCAGCATCAGCAGCTCGGCAGATCGCAGCAGCGGCACAGCACGCAGAGGCATTGGCAGACAGTGGCGGCCTCCTTTTGGCACACAGGGTTCCGCAAGTATTGCTGGCTTTCTCCCTGTGGTGCAGGAGCAGTGGTGCTGAGTCCTACTGGGCAGTCCTGAGGCTTTGCAGGGGGGTGGCACTGTGGGGGTGATGGCTGGTAGGCCTCACAAGTGTCCTGGCGGTGGCACAATGGCGGGCTGAACCGACAGTTGCTTCTCCGGAGGGTCCGGAGGGGTCCGCAGAAGCACAGGCCACGCTGGGACCTCTGGCTCCCCTAGATCAGTTTACCTCCATCTTGGAGGAGTTTTCCCGGGGGGAATCGGACCGATGTAGGGGGGGCCCTAAAAAGAGTCCCCCTCCCCCTCAATCCTCTGAGGAGGACTCGGAACCGGAAGAGGGCTCTGGGGTCATGGGGACCCCTGTGGAGCACTCAGACGGAGAGCTGGAGCCTTTGGATGGGGAGAAGGACCAGGGGGCCTCGGTAGCGCGCGAAAAGGTGCTGGTGGGCGCCCTGGTCGCGGCCGTTCGCAATTCACTGCGCCTGGATGAGTCTGGAGAGGCACAGGCGTCTGCCTATACTTTTGGGTCCAAGAAGCCTTCCCTTGCTCCTAAGGTTTTTCCCTTCCTCCAGTATTTGACCAGTATGTGTATAAGGAATGGAAACGTCCGCTGAATTCCTTTACCCTGCCAAAACGTTTTTCTGTGCTCTATCCCTTTGAGGAAAGCCTGTTACAGAAATGGGTCTCCCCTGTGGTGTATCCGCCAGTGGCCTGCCGAACAAGGCGACAACTATTCCCCTAGAGGGGTCTCCCTCTTTTAGGGATCTGGCCGATAGGCGGACTGAAGCAGTGTCCAAGGCACTCTTTTTGGTGGCGGGGGCAGCCATGCGACCGGCCTTGGCGTCTGTCATGGTAGCTCAGTCGCTCACGGAGTGTGCGATGGAGTGGAGTGAGGCCCGGGGCGGCGTAGATTCGCCTGAATCCGTGCAGGGAGCAGACCACCTGGTGCAAGGGCTCCGTTATCTTTGTGACGCAGCTCTGGACTTGGTACCGATGTTGTCAAAAATGTCGGTTTTTGCAATCATTATCAGGCACCTGCTGTGGCTGCGACGCTAATCGGGTGACCACGCGTCCAAGAAAGGTCTCATGGATCTTCCCGTTTTTACATGCGGGTATTGAGGCGCATGGTCTCGTCCTTCGAGGCGATACCGTACGCCCAGAGTCACACCGGCTCCTGCAGCGAGCGATACTGCTGCAGTGGGACAGGTCCCCTTCGTCTCTGGATCGTCTGATCCGGTTGGATTATCTGACAAGGGGGTCGTTTACTTGTTGGCTTCAGGCCCCGGCATTGACCCTGGGGAAGTCGTTTCTTCCCCTAAAATGGTCGATAGTCACGACGGATGCCAGCCTCTTGGGCTGGGGAGGAGTCCTGGGGAACCTGTCGGCTCAGGGCCGTTGGTCGACGCAGGAGTCTCGACTTCCGATCAATGTGTTGGAGCTGAGGGTGATCAAGCTCTGTCTCTTCTGCTGGTTGGCGAGGCTGCGCGGCCTCCCGGTTCGGGTTCAGTCGGACAACGCCATGGCTGTGGCGTAGGTGAACCATCAAGGCGGAACAAGAAGCTTGGCAGCAGCAGCAGAGGCAGCCCACATCCTAAAGTGGGCAGAGCTTCACATGCCGGCAATCTCCGCCATCTACATTCCAGGCGTAGAAAATTGGAAGGCGGGCTTCCTAAGTCGCCAAAAGCTGGACCAAGGAGAGTGGTCCCTGCATCCAGAGGTCTTTCGCCAGATTTGCGAAAGGTGGGGCACGCCAGATGTGGATCTCCTGGCGTCCAGATTCAATCACAAGGTGAAGACCTTTGTGAGCAGGTCAAGGGACCCTTTGGCAGCAGCCACGGATGCTCTGGTGGCTCCATGGTCCCGGTACAGGCTTCTGTATGCCTTTCCTCCTCTCAAGCTTCTACTGCTGTTGCTGCGCAGGATAGAAGTGGAGGGAAACCCGACAATCCTGGTGGCTCCGGATTGGCCTTGGCACCTTTGGTACGCCGTTGTGGTGCGGATGGTAACAGACGTTCCCTGGCGACTCCCGCTTTGCGAAGATCTACTGTTGCAGGCCCCCATCTTGTACCCTGCCTTACCCTCGCTGGCTTTGACAGCATGGCTATTGAGTCCCAGGTGTTGAGGGACAGGGGGGTCTCTGAGTCAGTGATCCCCACTATGCTTAATGCGCGCAAGTGTACTTCGCGCAAGATCTATCATCGCACCTGGAAGGCCTATATTGCCTGGCGCGAGTCGGGGGCTTGGAACCCCTGTTCCTTTGCAGTTGCTCGGGTGCTGGCCTTTCTTCAACAAGGCCTGGACCAAAAGTTGGCTTTGAGCACCCTCAAGGGCCAGATCTCCGCTCTGGCGATTTTGTTTCAGCGTCCCTTGGCGACGCATTCTTTGATCCGTACATTTGTACAGGGTGTACATCATGTGGCTCCTCAGGTACGGTTGCCCTTGGCGCTGTGGGATCTAAACTTGGTACTTTCTGTACTGAAGAAACCGCCTTATGAGAAGATCAGGGATATTCCCTTACAATTGCTGTCTCAGAAGGTCGCCTTCTTGGTGGCTATCGCATCCGCTAGGCGGGTGTCTGAATTGGCAGCTTTGTCGTGTAGGTCTCTTTATTTGGTCTTACATAAGGATAAGGCGGTGCTGCGCCCATCTCCTTCGTTCCTTCCGAAGGTAGTATCCTCTTTTCACATTAATGAGGACATTGTCCTCCCTTCCTTGTGTCCGCACCCGTCTCACCCTAAGGAGATTGCTTTGCATTCCTTGGATGTGGTAAGAGCATTGCAGGTGTATTTAGCAGCTATGGCTCCTTTTAGGACGTCGGATGCGCTGTTTGTGCTGACAGATGGGCCGCGCAAAGGGTTGGCGGCTTCGTCGGCCACTGTTTCACGTTGGATCAGACAGACCGTGACCCATGCGTATACTGTTCGGGGACAAGTACCCCCTTTTCCGGTCACAGCTCATTCCACCAGGGCGATTAGCACTTCCTGGGAGTTTAGACACCAAGCTTCAGTGTCTCAGGTGTGCAAGGCGGCTACTTGGGCCTCGGTGCACACTTTTGTTAAGTTTTACAAAGTTGATGTGTCAGCATCCGTGGATGCTGCTTTTGGCCGCAAAGTTTTACAGGCAGTGGTGTAGGCGCGGCTGGCGCCTCCCGAGATCTTTCTGTGGGTACAGTTGTTATTGTTTGCCCACCCCTCTTGTTCAACAATGCTTTGGGACGTCCCCACGTGTCATGAATAGAGGCTGTGTCTGTCAATGAACCTAAGAGAAAATAGGATTTTATTAAAAACTTACGGTAAAATCTTTTTCTCTGAGTTCATTGACAGACGCAGCACCCACCCCTCGGTGTTGTGTTTGTACGGCTTGTTACGAACTGATATGCTATGCAGGGCTGAGGGGTTATGTGCTGAGTAAGGATGGCCCCCTGGGAGGGGCCAGCTTTGCGTTCTGAACTTTCGTTCTGCCTAGTCTACTCCTAGTAAAAGGTACATAACCCACGTGTCATGAATAGAGGCTACGTCTGTCAATGAACTCAGAGAAAAAATTATATGGTAAGTTCTTAATAAAATCCTATTATTGCAGCGGACACGTCGGACGTTTCTGACACTTTTTTGGGACCAATGACATTTACACAGAAATTTAAATGTCCACTGATTACTGTATAAATGTCATTGACAGTGAAGGGGTTAACCTGCAAGGGGCAGTGAAGGGGTTAACTGTGTTCCCTGGGTGTGTTCTAACTGTGGGGGGGCGGGGTTGGCAGGAGTATGACAGATCTAACTGATCCCAGTGACAGGGATCAGTAGATCTGGCATGCTTCCCCTCACAGAACGGGAAACCGCCGTGTTTACATTGGCGGTTCCCCGTTCCGGCTCTGTGTGAGGAGATCGCGGGTCTCCGGTGGACATCGGGTCCGTCCGACCTGCGGGCACGCTCACGCGGCGTGCGGCGGCGCGCGCTGCCAGCGCTGGCGTGAGCACGCCCATCGCGAGCCGAAGGGGAGGAAGTCTATTGATGGCCTCCCGGCATTTTAGAGCCACGTTGTAGCTGTCATTTGGCTATGGCGCGGACGCGAGGTGGTTAAGGTGTTGCGCTAAAAAAAAAATCAAATATACAGTATCTCAAAAAGTGAGTACACCCCTCACATTTTTGTTAATATTATATTATATCTTTTCATGTAGCAACTCTGAAGAAATTACACTTTGCTACAATGTAAAGTAGTGAGTGTACAGCTTGTATAACAGTGTAAATTTGCTGTCCCCTCAAAATAACTCAACACACAGCCATTATTGTCTAAACAGCTGGCAACAAAAGTGAGTACACCCCTAAGTGAAAATGTCCAAATTGGGCCCAATTAGCCATTTTCCCTCCCTGGTGTCATGTGACTCGTTAGTGTTACAAGGTCTCAGGTGTGAATGGGGAGCAGGTGTGTTAGATTTGGTGTTATCACTCTCACTCTCTCATACTGGTCACTGGACGTTCAACATGGTACCTTATGGCAAAGAACTCTCTGAGGATTTGAAAAAAAGAATTGTTGCTCTACATAAAGATGGCCTAGCCTATAAGAGGACTGCCAAGACCCTGAAACTGAGCTGCAGCACGGTGGCCAAGACCATACAGCGGTTTAACAGGACATGTTCCACTCAGAACAGGCCTCACCATGGTCGACCAAAGAAGTTGAATCCACATGCGCATTGTCATATCCAGAGGTTGTCTTTGGGAAATAGACGTATGAGTGCCGCCAGCATTGCTGCAGAGGTTGAAGGGGTGGGAGGTCAGCCTGTCAGTGCTCAGACCATACGTCTCACAGTGCATTCATATTGGTCTGCATGGCTGTCATCCTAGAAGGAAGCCTCTTCTAAAGAGACAAGCAGACTAAGGACATGGATTACTGGAACCATGCCCTGTGGTCTGATGAGACCAAGATAAACATATTTGGTTCATATGGTGTCAAGTGTGTGTGGCGGCAACCAGGTAAGGAGTACAAAGACAAGTATGTCTTGCCTACAGTCAAGCATGGTGGTGGGAGTGTCATGGTCTGGGGCTGCATGAGTGCTGTCAGCACTGGGGAGCTACAGTTCATTGAGGGAACCATGAATGCCAATATGTACTGTGACATACTGAAGCAGAGCATGATCTCCTCCCTTCGGAGATTGGGCAGCAGAGCAGTATTCCACCATGGTAACGTTCCCAAACACACCTCCAAGACGACCACCTCCTTGCTAAAGAAGCTGAGGGTAAAGGTGATGGACTGGCCAAACATGTCTCCAGACCTAAACACTATTGAGCATCTGTGGAGCATCCTCAAATGGAAGGTTGAAGAGCGCAAGTTCTCTAACATCCACCAGCTCCGTGATGTCATCATGGAGGGGTGGAAGAGGACTTCAGTGGCAACCTGTGAAGCTCTGGTCAACTCCATGCCCAAAAGGGTTAAGGCAGTGCTGGAAAATAATGGTGGCCACACAAAATATTGGCACTTTGGGCCCAATTTGGACATTTTCACTTAGAGGTGCACTCACTTTTGTTGCCAGTGGTTTAGACATTAATGGCTGTGTGTTGAGTTATTTTGAGGGGACAGCAAATTTACACTGTTATTCAAGCTGTACACTCACTTCTTTACATTGTGGCAAAGTGTAAATTCTTCAGGAAAAGGTATAATAAAATATTAACAAAAATGTGAGGGTTGTACTCACTTTTGTGAGATACTGTATCAGTGAGAAGTGAAAAATGAACCCATATACTAGACATGACCCCCTTTATTCAAGAGAATACAAAATCTAAAATTTGGATACTTTCATTTAAAATTAAATGATCATCTTTGCCACACAGTTGGCATTACAAAGCAGGAGCAGTGGCAGGTTTTATGACACAGATTATGTGTTTGATCACAGCGTTAGTCGTAAATGCCCCCTTCTGTCTCTTAGGGCCGGTTCAAACTGCTGCGACTTGCGCTCCAACTTTTGTTGCCCCAAGTCGCTTGACATCAGAAATCCCATTGATATGAATGAGAGCTGTCTTTTTGTACGCTACTGAAGTTGCTCCGACTTCAAAAAGGTTCCTGTGCTACTTCGAGGCGACTTCTATCCGACTTGTGCCCATAGAATTTAATGGAAGTCGTCTCCAAGTCGGATCCCCATCTATATTGAAGCGACTTTAAAGGAAAAAGAAAATAGTTTACCAAGGTATTCCCCACGAATTACCCTGGCAATCCCCTCCTTCCCTTCTCTGATTGGCCACAGGCAAAGTTGCCTGGCATAGTCGAGTTTGAAGTTGACTTGAACTTGCCTGGCAAAGTTGCACTGTCCTATGACAAAACTTGCCCCTGACCACTACTTAGGTGTGCATGTGCTCTAAGTGAAGACTAATACATTTTCAATGATAAATTTGATGTAGGTGTTTAGAAAACTGTTGCGACTGGCTGTCCAGAAATACAGAGGTTGTACTCAAAGCTATTGCAAATTATTTCTTTGTTACATTAAAAGCATCTGAGTTTGTGCTGGATGGGCATTAGACTATCCTCATAGTTTCCATAATCCTCTGCAGAAGAAATCAGGAGAGAGTACTGTAAACCAGTAAGGCTGTACTGCTTTATACAGTTCTATTATCTTTTTTTTAGACATTGGAGGCTTTCAGGATGAAGAAAGCACGGGGTCATTCTGTCTCCCTAGTATGATGTGTTTTATTTGCAATCCATTGAGCAGGCTAGAAGTAAAGCTGAGCCACAGGAAACTGCAGACTTTAAATAGTGATGACACTCTCCCTGTTGTATAGCTCCAATCACAAGATGGCCTGAACAGAATGAGAAATATTTTTGTAGGTGTAGTAAGCAGTGCTTGGGCATACTAATGCTATGGCCTATGTGCAGGCAACCTTGTGTGCTTATTTGTACCATTAATAATTCTTGAGTCAGTTTCTGCTTAGCACGGGGAACCTCTGGATCCAAGCTGCACTCTACACAGGAGCTTAGTTAACCTTTTCAGGCAGAATTACATTATAAATAGAATCCTTTTGTAATATCATTTCTGCAATCCCAGTGTTACCTCTCACGTACCTCATACACAGAGGGTTCGAAATTTCATCTTTCTGAGTTTTAAAAAATTCTTTCTGCTTGCATCACTTCCTGTAGGTCATCTCCCATCGTTCACTGTGTTTTTGCATCATAGAAAAGGGTGGGATAGGGTGGGTATTACCAGTCTGGACCATACCTCCCTCATTACTATGCCACCACCTCTTGTTTTATTTCTACCCACTTTCCTACTTCTTCCCTTAAAGTGTTACTAAACCCAGTAATATGAAAATATTTAATCTCCCCCCCCCACAGTGCCCACAGCTTATAAATCTTCTTTTTACATTAAAATACTGCCCCTATATACCTTTTGGGATGATCTGTATACCATGGTTTCCTTATAACCTGCACAGTTTGTATATAGCTGTGTGTTCAGGTAGGAGGAGATTTCCACTACAGCCTCTATACACGCCCACATGTGTGATGCCAATATCATGTGACCTGAACAGTTCAACTGAAACAGGAAATGTTCTATCCAGCATAAGAGACCAAACTGAGCATGTGCAGCTTTACCGTCCTGCTGTGTATTATATGGACTTGCCCAGATTGACAGTGCAGGAAGGAAGAGTCTATGCCTACAGGATAAAATAGCCTTTTTACACAATGCTGAGGATTAACCCCTTAGGTTCCACAGTGAGTATAACAAGCATGCTATTCTGTGTATACAGACTGATTTTACTGTTGTGGGTTTAGTAACACTTTAACTACTTCAGTACAGGGCACTTTCACCCCCTTCCTGCCCAGACCAATTTTCAGCTTTCAGCACTGTCACATTTTGAATGACAATTGTGCGGTCATGCAACACTGTACCCAAATTAATTTTTTTATAATTATCTTCACGCAAATAGAGCCGTATTTTGGTGGTATTTAATCACTGCTGGGTTTTTTTTATTTTTTTGCTACAAAAAAGTGAAAAAGACCTAACATTTTGAACAAAAAATGTTTTTCTTCTGTCAGTAATTTTTTCTCCGACACTGATGTGCACTGATAGGGCACTGATGGGTTGGCACCGATGAGGAGGCACTAATATGCAGCACTAATAGGTGGCACTGATGGGCACTGATAGGCGGCACTGATGGGCACTGATAGGTGGCACTGATAGGCGGCACTTATGGGCAATGGTAGGTGGCACTGATGAGCGGCACTGATGGGAACTAATAGGCAGCAATGATGGCCACTCATGGGCGGCACTGAAAGGTAGCACTGATTGGCATAACTGATGGGCACAGATTGGCCTCACTGATGGGCAAAGACTGGTTTCACTGATGGGCACAAACTAGTGTCGCTGATGGGCACAGATTGGTGTCACTGATGTGCACTAAGTGGCATCACTGATGGGCACTGTTGGCCCTGATTACCTTTACACATTTTTCCTGTGAGGAGATGCCGCTTATCAGCTCTCCTCAACTCTCACTCTGTCATTGTGAGAGAGGAAAAGCTGACAAATGGCACTTCCCTGTTTACCTGTGATTGGCTGTGATTGGATACAGCCGATTACATAGATAAAGAGCTGTGGCTGCACCTCTTTGCCGAGATAGGGGTCGTGCTATGTCCCAGGATCGCAGCTAAACTGGGCGGCATCATATGACGCCACAGCGCTCCTCCGTCATTTGACGGTATAGTGGTTAAGTTGGCCATACACAATATAATCTGATTGTGCAAGCTCCTTTAGATCTCCCATCAATTATGTAGTGCAAGGGCCTGACTGATTTGTAACAAATTAACCACTTCCTTACTGGGCACTTAAACCCCCCTCCTGCCCGAACCAATTTTCAGTTTTCAGCGCTGTCGCTCTTTGAATGACAATTGCGCGGTCGTGCGACGTTGTACCCAAACAAAATTTGCGTCCTTTTTTTCCCACAAATAGAGCTTTCTTTTGGTGGTATTTGATCCCCTCTGCGTCATTTCTGATCGCCGCTATAAACAAAAAAAGAGCGACAATTTTGAAAAAAAAACAATATTTTTTACTTTTTGCTATAATAAATATCCAAAAATAAAAAATAAAAAAACAAATTTATTCATCAGTTTTGACCGATTTATATTCTTCTACATATTTTTGGTAAAAAAAATCGCAATCGGCGTTTATTGATTGGGTTGCGCAAAAGTTATAGCGCCTACAAACTATGGACATTGATTTATGGCGTTT
>BLSH010056541.1:1856651-1869381 GCA_018402905.1 Glandirana rugosa | reverse complement strand
GTCACATGGACGTCGGAAAGACGTCCAAACGACGCGAATAGGTATCTGAAGATAATATAGGACGACAAAATGATGGGGGGTTGAAATGCACACTAACTCGGGATTCCCACGACGACAGTTTACGTTGATTCCCGAGTGTTCACGTCATCCGTGACAACGAGGAGACTTTTTGCTAGACTCACCCAACTGTCCACCACTCCTCCGCTATACAACGGAGGAGTAATGGAATAAATTGGTGAAGGAATGACCCGTGAATTTGGGGGGAGGACGGGCTTGGTTAAAAGTCAAAAGTCGCGACAGCGAGAAACTTACTGTTAACACGCCAGCACGCTGCAACATGGGTTTGTTTTAAACGCAGGAAAAAAAGGGTGTTTATCTCGAAAGAAAACCACCATAAACTAGGGGAGACGCAGTAAAGACTAGTACAACGTCGCACGACCGCACAATTGTCATTCAAAGAGCGACAGCGCTGAAAACTGAAAATTGGTTCGGGCAGGAGGGGGGTTTAAGTGCCCAGTAAGGAAGTGGTTAAATAAGGTAATGAGGAGGCAACATATCGCCTCCTCACCACCTGTCAACCCACTCAGATCGTTTTTCAGAGGAGCAACAGTGCCTACTGCACTTGTGAGCCCTTAGTTGCATTTGACAGCAGCACCCTTAGGGCTCAATCACACGTAAAGTTGGGGGGTAGTAAAACAGCAGGATATAATAGAAGTCTATGGATAAGCGCAGCAAACCTGCAGAAAGGCTGCAGGTACACTGCACTGCACCCACGGTGTGGGTAAACCGCAGCACATCATTGTGAAAGCAGCCCTATACTATTATGCCCAGAGTATAGCTTCACACTGACCTGAAGATCTCTTCTTTCCTGCTGCTGGTACCACTCTGGAAACCGCTAGGATAAGAGGTGTAGTGCAGTTGGGATCACTCCACATGGGACAGGAACCAGCACTACAGAGGATTCATTGTCTTATGTGGCTCTTGCTCCCTACTACAGCTCCAATGTTACAAGTAGTCCCTCTGCATTGTACTCTGTTTAATGCTCTAGAATGGGGGGGTCAGCAAGTCCAGACTGTGATCTACCAATCACCTGTCTGCGATCTACTAGTAGATCACGATCTACAGGTTGCTGTAAAGTGTATGCTCACATCTGCTGCACTTACCTCTGGGGGTGAGCAAAACTGTATTAAAGCCAAAATCTAAAAAGTAATATTTTGCAGCTTACCAATCCTTAGATGTGGTGGTTGCATTTGTTTTCCTTTTTGTTCATCCCCCTCTGTTTTCACCTGGTGATCTGGCCAGTAACACACCTCCTGTATTAGAGTGCTTACACTCTGGATGAATGAGTACCAGGGGCACCTTTGGAGAGCAACATTGTCAGACTAGGGGGAGTGTTGGATGTATTAGCAGCTATAGATACACTAACAAATTCAAGCCAAACTCCAGCTCACACTGCAGTTATGGTAACAGTTATTTCTTTTGGGGTAAGGGTTTTACGTGCATAAATAAAAGTTGATAATTATAAGCACCCCTGTCAGTGGTAAATGGTTTGCCTCAACACTCTTAACTGATACATTTTCAGAAGAGCTTGTTCTGATGAAAAACAACACACTTATTGGCCATATCACGAAAAGAAAAGGCTAAAAAAGAAAATGTAATACAATAAATGTTTGCTTTTTGGGTTTAATACTGCTTTAAATGTCATTGCCCACACTGATTGGTCACATGCTAGTACGTGACCACTTTATTAGTCGAAATTGCTCTGATCCATCCCAGAAGCCCCAAGGAAAAAAGGGGAAGAAGAGCAGGGCTTTTATATTTCTGGACCCTGGCACCGATTGGGTAGTAAAAACTAATTGCCCACCAAGTTAAGTGCAGAGGGGGGGTGGGGAGGAGGGTGTAAGGTGTCAGTTCAGCTTTTCAACCTCTGTGAAAAAGTGAATTTACTCTTTTGTGGTCTATCTATCTATCTATCTATCTAGAAGCTGTCACTGTGTTACTAGAATTAAAGATCACACAGGTTGCTCAAGGATGTAGTCTGGGGGGCTCGGGAATGTCTATGCTGAATGGAGAAAATTGTTTTTTAATTTTTTTTTTGGGATTGGTAACTTCTGGATTGGGTTCTGAAATCCAGAGTCTTTGCAGAGTCTTGGAGGGAAGAAATCTCAACCTCTTACTAGAGAACAGCAGGCTGTGTGCACAGCCTTCATAATCAAGGGCCTGAGAGTAATTCTGGTCTCCACCTAGGAAACAGGAGGTCCCCTGCCCAGAGGCCAAGATGTGGGTCAAAGCAGCAGGGAGGGGGGTACACTGTTTGTATGTGAGCACAGTGGTGCTGTAAGATGATCCTGTAGGAAGGAAAAAACAATAGGCCTAAGCTTGAAACCGGAGTAGTGATACTGCAAGAAGAAGCCAGATGGCTTATATTATCACTTTGCTTTTGTGTTTTGAAGTGGTGTTGGAAAACCCTGTGAGTGTGACCCTGTAATGCCTGGTACACACAAGTATGAAAAAAAACTGACAACTCCGGATCGGAGCCGCTGTACTAACTATCCAAAGTTAGTGCAGCGATCTGCCCTGCTGAACAGTTGTGCTCTGACAGCCCCCCCTTGCCAGAACACTCTGATCAGCTCTTTCCGCCATTGGCTGAGAGCGCTGATCGAGAATCGGTTAGCTCCTGGTTTTCCAGCATGCACATCCAACAGAAGCCGGTCAGCTTTTGACCAACATGCACACGGGCAGAATGTCGGCCAGTTTCAATTGAACCGGCCGATGTCTCCCGACAGTTGCCCGTGTGTACGAGTCTTAAGTTACATTTGAACTTTTCCTTTAAATAAAAGTGGGCCACAAGCCCTGAAACCTGAAACAGTATTTCCTGGTTGGTCTCGCTCTTTTATCTCTCTCTCTCTCTGTATATACAGTTTCTCACTAAAGTGAGTACACCCCTCACATTTGTGTAAATATTTTATTCTATCTTTTCATGTGACAACACTGAATGGGGAGCAGGTGTGTTAAATTTGGTGATATCACTCTCACTCTCTCATACTGGTCACTGGAAGTTCAACATGGAACCTCATGGCAAAGAACTCTCTGAGGACCTGAGAAAAAGAATTGTTGCTCTACATAAAGATGGCATAGGCTATAAGAAGATTGCCAAGACTCAAACTAAGCTACAGCACGGTGGCCAAAACCATACAGCAGTTTAACAGGACAGGCTCCACTCAGAACAGGCCTCGCCATGGTCGACCAAAGAAGTTGAGTGCACGTGCTCAGCGTCATATCCAGAGGTTGTCTTTGGGAAATAAACGTATGAGTGCTGCCAGCATTGCTGCAGAGGTTGAAGGGGTGTGTGTGTGTGGGGGGGGGGGCAGTCTGTCAGTGCTCAGACCATACGTCACACATTGCATAAAATTGGTCTATATGGCTGTCTTCCCAGAAGAAAGCCTCTTCTAAAGATGATGCACAAGAAAGCCTGCAAACAGTTTGCTGAAGACAAGCAGACTAAGGACATGGATTAATGGAACCATGTCCTGTAGTCTGATGAGACCAAGATAAACTTATTTGGTTCAGATGGTGTCAGGCGTGTGTGGCTGCAACCAGGTGAGGAGTACAAAGACAAGTGTGTCTTGCCTACAGTCAAGCATGGTGCTGGGAGTGTCATGGACTGGGGCTGCATAAGTGCTGCCGGCACTGGGGAGCTACAGTCCATCGAGGGAACCATGAATACCAACATGTACTGTAAGATACTGAAGCAGAGCATGATCCCCGCCCTTTGTAGACTAGGCCACAGGGCAGTATTCCCGCATGATAACGACCCCAAACACACCTCCAAGATGACCACTGCCTTGCTAAAGAATCTGAGGGTAAAGGTGATGGACTGGGCAAGCATGTCTCCAGACCTAAACCCTATTGAGCATCTGTGGTGCATCCTCAAACAAACAAACGGAAGGGGTGGAGGAGTGCAAGGTCTCTAACATCCACCAGCTCCGTGATGTCGTCATTGAGGAGTGGAAGAGGACTCCAGTGGCAACCTGTGAAGCTCTGGTGACCTCCATGCCAAAGAGGGTTAAGGCAGTGCTGGAAAATAATGGTGGCCACACAAACTATTGACACTTTTGGCCCAATTTGGACATTTTTACTTAGGGGTGTACTCACTTTTTTGCCAGCGGTTGAGACATTAATGGCTGTGTGTTGAGTTATTTTGAGGGGACAGCACATTTACACTGTTATACAAGCTGTACACTCACTACTTTACATTGTAGCAAAGTGTCATTTCTTCAGTGTTGTCGCATGAAAAGATAGAATAAAATGTTTACAAAAATGTGAGGGGTTGCTCACTTTTGTGAGATACTGTATATATATATATATATATTTAACACCGATCCCAGATCTGCCCGGAGCAAGGAGGGCAATGCTGGGGGACAATAAAAATATTTTGTATATACTATGTATATATATATATGTATGCAAACAAGACAATTTCAACATTTTAAATGGTGTATTTTCCATAAACTGTTTTCCTCTTTAAAAACAGTAGATGAAGCATTAATAATGATGATGACAGCTGAATTTCTGGCTGGCTATTGGTAAAAGGCCAAAAAGACGGTTTCAAAAGAAGATATTGTGTGCTCTATGCAAACGTCTTCTCTAAATTCATCCCACAGGTGTGGAATCTATTATCCCAGAGAGTGCAGTCCGTTGTTTTATTCTGATTAGACATCTTTCCATAGTTTGTAGAACTGCGTGTAAAATATAGTAAACTGCATTTAAAAATAACTTCTCCTCCCTCACACTGCTCCTACTGCTCCTATTTTAGTTTAACAGAGTTCCACACAATTAGAGGTTGTAATCATGAACATCATTTGAGTATTCCTGCAGCCTTTCCAGAGACAATGTATTGTATGTCACCATGCACACAATGAATAATGTTGGCTTATAAAGGCTCTGTTTCCGAGAACTGCATTACATAGGACTAGTCATAGATGGGTAGACCTGGCTTTCAGTGCTTGCAAGCATGGACCCTGTGTGCCGCACTGATAAACATATGCTGAAAATAAGAATGTAAGAGTACAAGTCATTTATGAAAAAGGTCACTAACATAAACTGTGTACAGTAGTCAGAGCAGCCACCCAGATTCTTCCTTTCTTTTTTGCAGTACGGCATTTGGATAATGAAGGGACATTTGATTGGATATGAAAGACAATGCAGGCTGCTTCTTTTGCAGACATTTGAAATGAATAAGGGTCCAATCACAGTAGAAACTGCACATTTTTTCCATGCACGCATGCATGCATTTGATGTGTATTTATATGCGCATATACAGTTGTGCTCATAAGTTTACATACCCTGGCAGAATTGATGATTTCTTGGGCATTTTTCAGAGAATATGAATGAGAACACAAAAACTTTTCTTTCACTCGTGGTTAGTGTTTGGCTGAAGCCATTTATTATCAATCAAATGTGTTTACTATTTTTAAATCATAATGACTACCCAAATGACCCTGATCAAAGGTTTACATACCCCAGTTCTTAATACCGTGTATTTCCCCCTTTAACATCATAGACAGCTTGAAGTCTTTTGTGGTATTTGCGGATGAAGCTCTTTATCTTCTCAGATGGTAAAGCTGCCCATTCCTCTTGGCAAAAAGCCTCCAGTTCCTGGAAATTCTTGGGCTGTCTTGTCTGAACTGCACATTTGTGATCTCCCCAGAGTGGCTCAATGATATTGAGTTCAGGAGACTGAGGTGCTTGGGGTGTAATTTAATAGCAACCCAAGCACAGGTAGAAGACATGCAATTTGATGTGCGGCAAACACGCTACAAACGTGCCAAAACACGCTGTGAAACAACACGCCACGCTCCGCTCCAATAAAAAGGTTTGGAGCTTCTTTGGGGCGCATATAGGGCAGCATATTCAAGTGAATGGGCTGCCCTATTGGACCTAAACTCAGCAAGCAACTGTGCATGTATCAATCTTTCATAAATCCTGGCTAAAAGTCGAATATACTGTTAAAATACATGTGTGGGAGTTGTCTTAGGTCTCATTTACATGGACTTGCTACTATATGCATTCATACTACATTTCTAAACGTATATAAATGCATTTATTGGTTTAATGGTATAATTCATACTTTGCGTTTACATTTTAGTGCATTCAGCTTAGCTTTGTTTAGTAAAAACTAGAATTTGTGTGTCCAGAGGCCAGATAGCAGAGACATCCCGGTGACTACACATTTCTCTACTGCATTTAAAGCCAACCCCCAGATGTGAGACCAACCCTCCAATTCCTCCCTCAGCCGTTCCTTTTTTTATTAAATAATTTTAGATGCCTTTTTACACTCACCTAAGTCCACTGCCCATTCCCCTCCTGGTTCTTGGAGCCATGACCTGTCGATTCAGTGCTGCAGTAGTCTGGTCTCGTTATCCAGGTCATTATCAGTCTACAGTCTTCCACTGCTGGTCCCTCCTCCTCCTCCTCAGGAGGCAGGATGTAAGGCGGCAGTGGATTTAGGTGAGTAGTTTGGACTTTTAGACTTGGGGGTATGGGGAGGGGGAAAGCAATCGGAAGGAGGAGTTTGCTCAGAATTTAGATTTAAGCAACACATCCTGGTCAACCTCTTGCACCAACCAATAATTGGACAATGAAGGTTTATCAACTGGTCGATTGGGTTATTCCTCTGCTCTCTCCTGCCAAAATGTTCCTTCTCAATACATGAGCATGCAGGACACTGGTTGGCCCCAAATGGTGCCCCATCCTTCTCCCAGTCTTAGGCTGGTCATACATTATACAATTTTCTTCTATAGTTTTCCTGTAGACTTACCAAAACCTTATAATATGAGGTCAAATCTAAACACTTTCAATTTGTATGCAATCGGGCAGGCCCTTGTACTACATAGTTGAAGGTAAATCTAAAGAAATTGAATAAGAAAATTGTATAATGTATGGCCAGCCTAAGTTGTGCTGTACAGGGGAGTGGAAGAAGAGGAAATAACTTTATTGTTTTTTTTTAATATTACCATAACTGCATTAGCTGGTGTTTTCTCAGTTTTAAATTTCCTTCTCAGTTTCAAACTTGACTGGCTCTCTATTAGCCTGCATTCACATAGGGTGACCGGACTTCGCTAGATGATTTCAGCACGACTTTCAGCGCAACTTCAGCGTGACTTCAAGGACCTCAGGCGACTTTACAACACGACTTTTGAGAGGCGACTTTGATTTGACCAATCAGAGAAGGGAGGGAGGGGGCTGCCTAAAAATAAATTCTATTCTTTTAACTGTAAAGTCGCTTCCATGTAGATGGGGATCCGACTTGGAGGCGACTTCTATTGAATCCTATGGGCACAAGTCGGATAGAAGTCGCCTAGAAGTAGTACAGGAACCTTTTCAGAAGTCGCCTTGAAGTCGGAGCGACTTCAGTCGTGTATATTAAGACGGCTCCCATTCATTTCAAATGTCAAGCGACTTGAGGCAACTCAAGTCGGATCACAAGTCACCCCTGTGTGAACGGGCACTAAAGCTACATCCTTGGTACTAGGCATTGAGCTGTTTCTCCGATGGTGTGCTTACCCAACATGTGTATGAGTATTTATTGTCTGTACATAAGGAATAGTTTTATTGCATACCAAACTGACACTTCAATCTTGCTTAATTACAGTAAAATGTGTTACTAGGTGGAATCTATGTATCACATCTCTGAGTCAACAGCACACAGGGGTGCAAAATCTGGTGCAGCTGTGCCTGGTAGGCAATCACCTTCTAACTTCAAGGATAAGTTCACCTATCGTAACATGTTACATGTTGCACCCATATTCAGGGTGTAACATGTTACGAATGGACAGGCTCTGGCACCCCCCGATCCCCAATCTGGGGGATCTCCCCCCCCCCTCTAGCTGTCACAATTTTATAAAACGTGGCCCAGTGGGGCAGTGTGGAGCACTGTGGTAGGTCATTCTCTCTTCCTGTCAGATTATATCTGCTTGCCCATATGAGATGTATGGGCACACAGATACACTGACAGTCTGCAGGAGACCTGCGTGGCATCAGTGATCTGCTGATCGCTGGTGGAACGCTTTAGAGGCTCCAGAAACAAAACTTACTAAATGCACATTTTTTACCTGCAAAAAAAATGTGCAGTTATTCTTTTTTTGTTAAAAGGTGAACTTATCCTTTCAGCTTGTTCAATTAAACTTTGACAATAAAACCAGGAAGCTGATTGGTTTCTGTGGACAGCTGCACCAAATTTTGCACTCTCCAGTTTTTGTAAATCCCACAAACAGTGCAATGTAGTTAAGATTTGTGGAGCATTTTGGAGAAATACTACCCATTAATGTGATAATTGAGTTACCATTAAACTACCAACTCACTGGATACATGCCAACTGGAAAATATAGCTGATAGAGACAGCAGTGCAGTATATTTGGTTTGCATCTCAATGCTACGACCTTTGTAGCACGTGTGTGATCACTTATGCTCCAGTCGTGTATGTGACCCATTCCCTGACTTAAATCAAAAGGGAAGTTGTCCTTTTCCTTTCCAAGTTGTTTTCCTATTCCCCGGAGATTGCATGTAGCTTCTTAAACCTAGGGAGCAGAAATTGTGTCAGCCAGTAAATATCAGAAAGACCTCCGTGATGTTACGCTTACCGCTGGCTTGGCGTAGTGGGGTAGCGCTGATTCTTCATTATACAGACCACCTCTGCTCAGACTTAACAACAGTTAACTTGATTATAAGGATCAAATAGCAAAGTATGCTCTGATTTGCTTAGGGCACTTATTTTGTGTGCGTTTGAAATACTATAGTTATAAACTTGTATGTTGCTCTGCATCACAAGCACTAATGCAGTATGGATTACTCGTTATGTAATTTGCCTTTATTGTGCCTATCGTTTTAACTAATATAATATATAGGAATGCATATGGAAAAAAACAAAAATTCCAAAAGGAATAAAGTCTTCTCTCTCTTTAAAAATGTATTAAGCAAGATTTACAGTATTTGCAGCACAGAGCTCACTACTTTCTCGACTATGTTTTAAAACTAAACACTAGCATAATTAAATAGCTGTGCCCGGCCAAATTGGATGTGGGAGAAAATTCCTTCTTAATTCCTAAAGGCCACACAGATTTATCCCCAAGCATTCTCTATGCATTTTTTTTTTATTTTTTTTTAATGAAAAAATAAAATGTCTGCATTTATCTGGAATACATTTACATGATGTCGTGAGTTTTCCAGTTGGAATTTGAAAACGAGACCATCTGGTGTGTAGCGTTTGTTACCCTTTCTGCAAACAGAGGGCCCCCAACGAGCCATGAAAATAAAGGCTCTGTTATGCTTTAGCTGTCGCTCATAACCCTCACCACTGGAATGAGCCCAATTAAGGAGGCTCTCTGCTCGCTTCGGCTTTCTTTTTTACATTAACCTTTTATTTGCTGGAAAGCTTCACTTTAGGAGTGTTATCATGTGGCTTTGTATGTTGCAAATGTTAGGATTACTACGTTTATCTTATTTTTGTGTTTATTTACACAGTCACTCACTTTGAATTACTTTCCAACTCAGACAGTCACATACCCATTATACCTTTTTAGAAGAATTTTTATATATATAAAAAAGTTACGAATGTTCAGCTTATTATTGTGAATGCCATTTCATTCATTCATATAGCGTTTTTCTTACTGTTCTATTATATCAATATTTTCAAAACCATCAAGGTTATCTCCATGGTTCATGATGTTCACAGCGACAAGCACAGTTTGCACAGATAGGTAATTTATAGCTAGGTCTTGAGTTGGCTTTGTAGATCACGTATAATACTGGAGCAGGATAACTCTTAGTAGTATCGCATTCTATTAGTGGTATAACAGTTTAATTCGTATTAAAGGTTGGCTTGACCAAGGGGAAAAATGTAATTCTTGAGTTATCAGGGGTTGAAGGGTGGATGGGGTAGACTTACTCTTCCACTGCCTTCTTGCACCTTTTGGTGATTCCACTGCAAAGATCTCCCCAGTGCAATTCCCAGGTCTGCTGTCCACACATCAGACTCTGGCTTCAATGTCTGCAACAGGAGAAGACACAATTCTACTACATTTTCATAGTGTAAACTAAGCTAATTGGCTAGTGGGGGAGTGAGACCTCTTGGAGTGGTTGGATAAACCTGACAGATCATGTTCTGACAGATGAAGCCCATAAAATGGGGTTTTCCTCCCATTAGTATTATAGGGAAATAAAATATGTGGACTCACCTTTTAAATAAGGTGTCATTCACACCAGCACTCCAAAGTGTAGCTTTTATAAATGCAGCAGAATGTATTTGGGAAGTATAAGCAACGTTTATGCCTCCCAGATCATTTTTTTCCTGCATTTAGATGTTGCTGCTTTATAGTAGGTTTAGGTTCCTTTAGACACGTTCAGTCACGTTTACCTGCATTCATAAGCATTTAGAATTTCTAATTGGATACTGGACGCACATAATTCTATTTTAAAAGCAGCTAAAGTGAAAACACCTAAGTACAGATGAATGTACAGGGGGAGATTTACTAAAACTGGTGCACTCAGACTCTGATGCAGCTGTGCATGGTAGCCAATCAGCTTTTAACTTGAGCTTGTTTAATTAAGCTTTGACAATAAGGCCTGGAAGCTTGGTTACTATGCAGAACTGCACCAGATTTTGCACTCTCCAGTTTTAGTAAATTACCCCCACAGTGTGAATGGCATCATCAAAAATACATTATGTGCATTTATATGTATTTAGAAATGTTGTCTAAGGCCTGATTCACACCTATGCAGGTTGCAGTTTGCATATTCCAAGTGCATTTTGTGTTTTTCAATACACGTTTTTGATCCATTGAAGTCTATGGAACCAAAAACCTGAAAAAAGTCCCTGTCCCTTTACATAAAATGCATAAATGTGAACTACGCCCATGGGAAACCATGTCAAATTGACTGTAGTGTGTTTCTGCAAATCTGAAAACGCGCTAAAAAATGCATAAGTGTGAACCACTTTATCCTATATAAACATAGGCTTGACAATGCCATTTTGAAAAGAGGTATAATGTGTGAAAATATTCAATGTATTTGCAGTATCTAAAGTTTGCAAAAAGATCTGTGCAAGACTATTCAGTAGTCTAGCCACACTATAAGCATAGCCAAATAAAAGTAAAACACCTTAAAGGCTAAGTTTATCTTTGGGAACATGTTACACTCATATTTAGGGTGCAACATGTAACATGCTCCTCTCCCTCTGTAAGCGCTCCCTGCTTTGTGACAGCGGGCAAGGGATCTTCTCTCCGTACCCGCTGTCACATTTTGAAAATAGCGTGGCCATGTGGGTGGAGCAGTTTCCTGTGAACAAATTAGACTACAGGTACCGTCAGCCATTGCAGCTTACAGCTTGTAATTCTAAATGAACTGTGAGGGCACTGGCTCATAGTTCATTGATCTTCCAGCCATTCAGTAACTGCCTGCCCGCATCAGAGGTATGGGCAGACAGCTTACTGAGATTCTGCATCCAGGCATTGTACCCGCGATCTGCTAATGGCAGGTGCAATGCTCTAGGCTGCAGAGTAAAACAAATAAATGCACATTTTTTTAACTGCAAAAAGATATGCATTTATTTTTTTTCCCAAAAGGTGGACTTATCCTATAAAACTAAAGGCCATGGTGCGACGGTTGTATGAAAGCGGTCGTACGACCGATTGTTGTACAATCATATGACGATAGTACGTGTGATTAGAACAGCTGACGGGCAACGGTCGTACAACAGAAGTTGGAAGAGCAGACTAGAAAACTTTGGTTGTACAACAAGTGGTCGTACGACTGTTGTACCGTGTGTACAGAGAAGTTGGTCCAACAAGTTGTACTGTGCAAAACACGCATTCTCAGAAGTTAGGAACGCCCGGAAGTGTCCATTTGTGTAAACCTATGTTCCTAATTCACAAATCACATTCTCCTGAACTTCCTATTTTTACGCTCGTAACGCGTCACTACTTTCGGCTTGTTCGTACGATTGCTTAGTGCACGTCAGTATGCGAGACACAACAGCTGACATACGATTTTGGATGGCCGGTCGTACGACCGCCACATCGTGTGTACGAGGCTTAAGACTAACCAGCATAGAACAATATGGTGAATTTAAAGACTAGGGGGAAATTTACTAAAACTAGAGAGTGCAAATCTGGTGCAGATCGGCATAGAAACCAATCAGCTTCCAGGTTCAATTGTCAAAGCCTAATTGAACAAGCTGATTGGCTACCATGTACAGCTGCACCAGATTCTGAGAGCTCCAGTTTTAGTAAATCTACCCCTAGCACTACTAAAAAAAAATAGCTTTTGTTACAAAACCCTTTCCACTCCATCCAGTTCTGCTTTTCTGGATTTTTAGCAATGGTTGAAGATAACTTTCAAATGCGGCTTAGAAAATGTATAATACATTACATCCAATACAGTAACATCTAACAAAGCAGTGCAACAACATCAGAAAATTTGTTTTTATTGTGGAGCTGTCCTCTGTTTAAACTATTCAGCTCAGATCTCACGAGACCATATAGGAAATGCATTAGAACTAGGAAAAAGGTCAAGTACATGTTATTTTTCCGTCAACAGATTAAAACCAATCCTTGCTATGCCGTAGTTGCAGCTGATGCTGTGGTACTGTATCTCAAGATGTGGTTGCTATAGATTTCCAGAGCTGCGCTGCCATTGGCTGGTAGTCACTCAGGCTGGGTTGTCATGTGACTGC
>BLSH010056541.1:1841651-1854151 GCA_018402905.1 Glandirana rugosa | reverse complement strand
TTTTGAGGGTTTACAAAGTGTAAGCCAGAAGTTATGTCTATAAATAGGCTTAATATAACAAAGGAGAATAGGTGGCATATTAAATATTTAAAGCTGTAGGTAAAAAAAAATAAAAATGCAGGGAGATAGATAGATAGATAGATAGATAGATAGATAGATAGATAGATAGATAGATAGAAAGATAGATAGAGTAGACTTTTATCTCTCTGTAATTGTTGCATAATACTAAGGCTTTCAAATCCCTGTATGGGATGTTGTACAGTTAGATTTACTATTATAATGAAAAAAGATACATGACATTTTATGAAGTTAGGAGCATGTAATGTTTTATAGCTGCTGCTTTATTCATAGCAATGGTAACTTTTTACCGTACATATCTGCCATTTTTCATAAAGTTAATATTTGATGATTAATATGTAAAAAATAGGTATCCTTATATGTATACTAGTTTATATTATTTGCTATAGTACTGTACAAAAACTCTTATACCTGAATCCTAGAACCAAGAAGACAGCTTTCTAGAATTCAATTTCAGTGTAAATATATATATTTATATATAATTTTGTACTGTTTTTACTGTATTAGTAGTGTCTATGTGTGTGTGCGTATATGTTTATACTGTATAAGGGGTGTGTATGTGTGTTTGTGTGTGTGTGTATATATATATATATATATATATATATATAATGTCAAAATAGGCTGCTAAGTAATCACTGCATAAATAAATTAATTGGTACTTAAATAGTTAATTATTATTGTACTTAAAGCTTTTTTTACATCTATTTGGATGAATTTCTCTCCATTTCCATAGTGGGTGAAAATGGTCTCCTATATATAAAATAGTATACTTCTTCACCGAGAAGTTTAAGTAAGTCTAAAACACATGAATTATGGCCTACTGTCATGTGTCATAAATTTCACATTTTGTGAGGAGCAAATTGGTTAGCTGAAGTGTTTAATTGTTGTGTTGCCATGATAAAAAAATGTTAGTTTATCTGTCAGTCTGCATTAAATTTGTATTTGTCTTATACTAAATAACTTTAGATTTCATAACTTGTCATTTTTTAAAACTAAACTATTTTACAATCTGTTACACAAAAGGTAAGATCTAGCATGTAATGAAGGAAACATATTTCCACGAAGTTTGTATTACACAAAGAACAAACAACCAGGGTTCTTGTGAGCTTACTCAGCCCTTGGTTTACATTACATTGCAAAACAATATCATTTATCTGTGACTGATTCAGCCCTTACCATTTCCCATCTGTTCTTGTGACAGCTCTGCTGTCTTCAAGACATAACGGTTTGTGCAGTTGTCAAAAGATTTCCCTGGGAAAACATCATTAATAGTGCCCACACTAACCTTTATGCTGCTGGAAAGATGAATGGAATTTGCTATGCATTGCATGGTAGGTTTTCATGTTTCCAGTATTTTATTAGCAATAGCTGAATCAGCAGAGATAAAAAGTTCCTGAATTAATCAATATTTTTTTTAAACTTTGTGCAGTAATACTTGAGAAACAAAACTGCACATAGGTAATGTGAAGTTCTAACACATAAGGAATAAGGCACTATATAAGCATCACATTCAGCTGCCAACATCTTCATACAATTTCCTGGGACACGTTGCTGCAGAGGCGGTGTTCCCAATCCTGTTATTACTGCATCACAGTGTCCGAGGAATATAGCGCACTACAATGCATCATGGGATATACACTTCTTTCTTGCATCTCAAATACATCTTCTACAAAGTTTAACTTAAAAAAGCAACATACTAGAAAAAGTCATTGAAAATGATTGTAACATTTGAAAAAAAATATGGAATTTTATTGTAACGTTAACTAATGTTCAAAATAAAAAACAGTTATGGGACAAAACTGTCCAGTGACAAATCTCAGGTGCCCAGGCATATCTATTAGTGATGGCAACTAAAGTAACAAGAAGAAAAGTAAATTAGCAGTAAGGAAAAAACTCTATTATCTCAATTATTTTGACATGCCCCTTTGTTTCTAATTGCTAGTTTACTTTTCTAATTTCTAATTACAGTTTACTTTTCTAATTTCTAATTACAGTTTACTTTTCTTACTTTACTGCTGTTAAAAGTTATCCGCTAAAGTCATATCTAGTTGACTCCCCAGCTGCAGCAGATAAGAGGCATGATAACTGGTGCTGCAGGCTGGCACTATGCATCTAATTCCAGTAATGTTACTGGGCAGGGGTTCGTCCAACGTTAGGCCTTACCAGTGTGCCTTTCCCTGCACCACTGCGGAGTCCTTCTGTCGATTCTGTCCCTTCTTAGCGTTTCCTATTTCCCTATGTGCAAAACCTGCGAAGAGAAACACTTCATATAAAAAGCTTGAAAGGAGGAACACTAAGTCACCCTTCTGTGGCATCAGCAACCTGTGTCCCCCCTTTTTAATCCAATGTCGTTGCTGTCCCATGCCCAGTCTAACCAATGTGCAGACTACTGTACAACAGCATTGTCCTGAACAGGTAGTCTGAACACTGGGGCGACGGAGCAGGCTTTCTCCGGAATAACAATTTTCACGTTTTTGTTTATGGTAAAAAATCCTTCAGTCTTCATTGGTGAACATTTTCCCATTTGCTGGTTTTGCCCATGGGTTGGAGAGCAAAGCGGAAAAAGAATAGTCCTCCTTTTTTTTGGTACCCCTCAGATTCTACCAGCGTTGACAAACACAGTCACAGAAAGTGTTCTGATTTCCAGTCTTGACGTGGCACATTTGCAGCAGACTGGGGATCTGGCAATGAATTTAGGACCAGGAAAAGGGGGAGGGCAGGGCCTGAGAGTCCATATATGGGATGATGTCACCCTTGGGAGGTTTGGGTATGCACTGTGCTAGAGGAGAGACAGCTAGAGTTGCTCGTGCTAAAGACATAGGTCTGTGTATAAAATGGTACCAGATGTTTTAGTGTAATGTTAAGCAGTCATTTCATCTTGCAGCCAGTTTTTTTTTCTAAGTAGAGCGAGGCAGGAAGTGGGCCCCAGAATGGAAAAGCTGTGCTAGAAAATAAATAAATAAATCCAAGCTGTAGTTAAAGTGAAGCCAACTGAAAGTGAAGGGATATGACCCTAACTTTTACCATTGTTTGAAAAGAATACGAGAGGAAGAAATACATAGTGATTTGTTTTTCTGTTATAACTTTTCTTAAGCTAGAAAAGTCATAAAAATCAGCAAGCAAAAAAAAAAAAAAAGGCTGTCCCTTACAGTATATGCGTTAGCACTGAATGAGTTAATTCTCAGTATGTGTTTCTATTTTATCTTGTGGATGAATACTGTCTTTTTTTCCCGTCATTCTTTTTCCTCTAGTATTGCAATTGCCAGCAGTGTGTAGGCTGCTCTGCTAGACCTGAGCAGTAATTACAGTCACTTCCTGAAAACGAAGCCCCCATGATAAGTCTAGAGTAATGGTCTTTGTCATGGCCTCCACGTGAGTAATCTGTTCTTCCCCCTCTCTCAAAAAAGCCTCTAGCTGTTTAGGCTAGCTGATGGCCAAATAGTTTTCTCTGGACGAGGACCATAAAAAAGCATTAAAGATTTTGCTACAGTTTTACCCATTAAAAAAGTGGTTCCAATTTCTTAATAAATTGTTTCTGCTGCTTAAAGACTATACCTGTGCTGCACAATCTCACCTTTGAATTGATTTTTTTTTTATCAGGCTAGTCAATGGCCAACAGTAAAAAATTTCACCAAAATGTGTTTTTTGTCTCCCTGCAAAGTATTCCATTTACTAGACAAGTACGAGTTTTGATATATTTAACATAAACAGCGCAGTTACTTGTATAGCTTACATTTGATTTTAGCCCCAAGCTTCACATTTCCTCAAGTAAAAAAAGCTTCTGGTTTTAATTAATTGAACAAAAAAAAGGGTAAAAAAACACTGCAGTGTTGAAAAATGCAAAGGATGTACAAAGGTTTGCATTCAAATAACATCCAACTTGAGACAATAGTACACATTTTCAACACATGCATGAAATAAGGAAGCGATTTTGCAATTATTTATAGGTTATCATTTTAGTAAGTATAGTTATTGGTACTGTCAAATGCTGTTTCATTGCACTTTTGACAAATTCAAGAGCCACCTGCTGAGCCTGCCAGATCTGTCTCTTAATATATACTTAACTTGTTTTACATCACTCATTTTGAAAGTGCTCATTGATGGAATTCAATTACTATGGTAAACCTAGAAAAACAGATTTTTTTCCTTGATTTTGGTAATCTTATTGGACTACAAATTATTCATATTGTTACCTAAACTATAACAATTCATATAAAGTTTGAACTCTTCGCTGAGCTCCTGTTTAATCATGTACTCTCGAAAAAAAAATAGTTTGAAGCACACCTTGCAATATTATAAAAATTAAATAAGCAGCATTAAACCCAAAAGCAAAGACCTATTTTATTGCAGCTTACCGATTCCTAGATGTGGTGGCTGCATTAGTTTTCTTCTATTTTAATCTGATGATCCTGCTAGTAAGTCTGTTGTTTTTCCGCTACATCTGCTGGACAACAAGCTCTCCAGGAGATCTAGCAGTTACGGGGTTGAGCCAAAGGATTTATCACCTACAAGGGTGCTTACAATGATCAGATACACTCAACGGCCACTTTATGAGGTACACCTTGCTTGTACCAGGTTGGACCCCCTTTTGCCTTCAGAATGCCTTCATTCTTTGTGGCAGAGATTCAACAAGGTGTTGGAAACATTCCTCAGAGATTCTGGTCCATAGTGACATGATAGCATCACGCAGTTGCTTCTGATTTGGTAGAGAGATCTGGTGACTGTGGAGGCCATTGGAGTACAGTGGACTCATTGTCATGTTCAGAAAACCAGTGGTGAGATGATTTGAGCTTTGTGTCATGGTGCATTATCCTGCTGGAAGATGGGGACACTGTAGTCATAAAGGAATGGTAATGGTCAGCAACAATAGTAGGACATGGAGTTTAAACGATGCTCAAATGGTACTAAGGGGCCCAAAGTGTACCAAGAAAATACCCCCACTCCATTACACCACCACCAGCAGCCTGAACCATTCATACAAGGCAGGATGGATCCATGATTTCATGTTGTTTACTCCAAATTCTGACCATACCATCTGAAAATCAAGACTCATGAGACCAGGCAATGTTTTTCCAATCTTCTACTGTCCAATTTGAGCCTGTGTGAATTCTAGCCTCAGTTTCCTGTTCTTAGCTGACAGGAGTGACACCTGGTGTGGTCTTCTGCTGCTGTAGCCCATATGCTTCCAAGTTTAATGTGTTGTGCATTCAGAGATGGTATTCTGCATTACTTGATTGTAACGAGTGGTTATTTGAGTTACTGTTACCTTTTTATCATCTCCAATCAGTCTGCCCATTCTCCTCTGACATCAACAAGGCATTTTCGTCCACACAACTGCTGCTCACTGGATATTTTCTCTTTTTTGGACCATTCTCTGTAAACCCTAGAGATGTATATACAATAATTAGCAACTATCACACAACACCATATAGAAGTCCAATAATGCTAATTCACAGCGCTCCAGTCACTCCAATTAGCAGTGACTTGTAGTGCCCTATGGTTAAATCAGTGTGTGTACAAACACCACGTACAATTAAGATAATAGCATCCTGAAACAGTTCATAAATTGAGGTATTTGTTGCACCAATCACCACATCAAGGTGTTGTCATCACGTGAGTCCCTCTCCCTCAGGGGTACAAACTCACCGGACAGCTGTTCAGTTACGCTTTTCAATAGAAAAATTGCAGATCGCTCCAGTTTATCAGATAAATAGGGGCTGCTTGGTCACTTGTAGTACTCTTAGTGAAACAAACAGAGCCCCACATAGTGTAATCCAGTTCAGCTGTTTTATTCCACAGTCCCCCATAAAAACACACTTACATTGTTCCAAAAATATATACACATAGTACTCATCCAATATGGAAATCACCAATTCAAGGAGACAGCGTCACCCACCTAGCATGTTCCGCTGCTCAGACTCACTCCCATCCCTCTGTCGGTGGAACACAAATGTCACTACCGGTCGCCGTATGGTCACCTTCTTACGCGTTTCGTCATTACGACTTCTACGGAGGGTGACTGGTGCAGAGTTTGTACACCTGAGGGAGAGGGACTCACGTGGTGGCAACCCCTTGATGTGGTGATTGGTGCAACAAATACCTCAATTTATGAACTGTTTCAGGATGGTATCATCGTAATTGCACATGGTGTTTGTACACACACTGATTTAACCATAGGGCACTACAAGTTTCTGCTAATTGGAGTGACTGGAGTGCTGTGAATTAGCATTATTGGAATTCTCTATGGTGTTATATGATAGTTGCTAATTAGTGTATATATGTGACTTTTTTAAAACAGCAGTTCTAAGGGTATTGCAATTTTATGTTTGTTTTATTTCTGGTTTTAATTATATTTGAATTTTGTTGTAAACATTGAGGGTCTGCTGTAATTGAATTGGATGTGCCCTGGCGCTGAGGAGCGTATTTCATAGAGGAGATTACCATTTACACTTTTGATTGTCTAAACCCTAGAGATGGGTGTGTGTGTGAATCCCAGTAGATCAGCAGTTTTTGAAATCCTCAGACCAGCCCGTCTGGCACCAACAACCATGGCACGTTCAAAGTCACATAAATCCCCTTTCTTCTGATGCTTGGTTTGAACTTCAGCAAGTCATCTTCACCACTTCTAGATGCCTAAATACATTGAGTTGCTGCCATGTGATTGGCTGATTAGCATTTTGTGTTACCAAGCATTCGAACAGGTGTACTTAATAAAGTGGCCAGTGAGTGTATATTTGTTTATGTAAAACCTCAAGGCTCAGTTCACACTACTGTGACCAAAAAGTTGCTTGACTTACGGTGCGACTTTGCCAGGCGACTTCCTGGCGATGCAACTTGAGTACTACTTTGATGCAACTTTGAAGTGACTTTCAGGGAATGGAATGCCTGGGTAAATCTTCCTGTAATGATCCAAATCACATCAATATAGTTGAAGATCCAACTTGGCGGCAACTTCCATTAAAGTCTTTGGGCACAAGTCGGATAGAAGTTGCCTTGAAGTAGTACAGGGAACCTTTCTAAAATCAAAGCGACTTCAGTAGTGCTAATTAAGACAGCTCTCATTGACTAACATGGGATTTCACATGTCATGCGACTTGGGGTCTCACAAGTCAGATCCCAACTCACAGCAGTTTGAACCAAGCCTCATACCAAAAGGGAAAAAAACTGTTTGCTGTAACTTCTTATAAAATGTTAGCCGGAGTTTGCCTTCAGTTTGTTAATGTATCTAAATCTGCTAATACATCTAACATCCCCCCCCCCCCAGACTGCTTTCCAAAGTTCCCCCCTGTGCGCCTCCATCCAGAGTAAAGACAATCTAATGCAGGAGGTTATTAGCCAGAATATCAGATGAAAACAGACAGCAAAAACCTAAAAAGAGAACGAATGCAGCCACCACATCTAATGATTTGTGAGCTGCAATACATTACATTTTTGGTTATAGGTTTAATACTGCTCTAATTTATAGGGCTAGTCCAAAAAGCACTGGCCAGTGAAGATAGGGAAGTACTGTTCAAATTACACTCTCCTTATCCACATTCTCCTAAGGCCCCTTTCACGCTTATGTGACTTGTCCTGCAACCTGGGACTGCAAAGTCGCGTGTCAAGTCGTTCCCCATTATTTCCAATGAGTACCATTCATATCTGTGCGACTTCAAGTCGTGCTGACCTCACAGTAAATCCCTGCATTACTTTGGCCCAACTTTGATGCAACTTGAGATCCATAGACTTCAATTTTAAACCTTCAAAGTCTCATGCAAATCGCACCTGAATAATATAGATGTGATTTCTGTACTATATATGTACGACTTTGTAATATGTTTTCATTGCTCCAAAGTTGCTACAAAGTGGGACCAAAGTCGTACTGATCCGAAATCGCGGTAAAATCGCGGCACACAATTGTGAAAGGGGCCTAACTGGCCCTTGAATGTGTCAGCCCTATACAACGCTAGGATCAGATATTCTCCTTTTAAATCTTTCTGCATTGGTATATTACCCATAGTAGTCTACAAGGGAACCCCAGGGGCATGGAGGTACAGATTATAGTTTCTGAAAAAGGTTTCTGCACTATTTTTGTGCTAATTCAGTGTGACTTGCATTGACATCTGTTAAATGAAGTCTCACAGGTATCAGCAAGCTGCACATGAAATCGCGCTGCTTTGAAGTCGTGCTGAAGTAGCGCAATTTCAAAATTGCACTGAACTAGGGCTCTAGATGTTAACAGTTTCAAAACTTCGGTCTAAAGATGGCAGGGTAGGAGTATATGTAGTGGGCATTGTTGTACAGCACTGTATTTTGCATTTGAGTGCAGCTTTGTTTAAACACAAAGCAAGAAATGTCGTCTGTATTGAAATACTTAAGTAAAATGCAATTCTGCTGATCTGCATACGTGTACGTTTCAAAAGCTCTTCAGACAAGAGAAACAAGTCTCCTCTGCACAAGCCCTAAAACTGATTGGTTGCTCTTTACACAAGCATTAAAACTGATTGGCTGCTCTCTACACAAGCATTAAAAGGCATCGGTTGCTCTCTCTTCCAATCGCCACCTTTTTTTATTGGAAAAATTTCCACTGCAGCCCCGGTAAAGATATACAGTGCCTTGCAAAAGTATTCATACCCCTTGAAATTTTCCACATTTTGTCATGTTACAACCAAAAACGTAAATGTATTTTATGGGGATTTTATGTGATAGACCAACACAAACCGGTACATAATTGTGAAGGGGAAGGAAAATGATAAATGGTTTTCAAAATTTTTTACAACAAATATCTGAAAAGTGTGAGGTGCAATTGTATTCAACCCCTTTATTCAGATGCCCCTAACTAAAATCTAGTGGAACTAATTGCCTTCAGAACTCACCTAATCAGTAAATAGAGTCCACCTGTGTGTAATTTAATCTCAGTATAAATACAGCTGTTCTGTGAAGCCCGCAGATGTTTGTTAGAGAATCTTAGCGAACAAACAGCATCTTGAAGGTCAAGTAACTCACCAAACAGGTCAGGTCAAGTTGTGGAGTAGTTTGAAGCAGGGTTAGGTTATAAAGAAAATATCCCAAGCTTTGAACATCTCACAGAGCACTGTTCAATGCATCATCTGAAAATGGAAAGAGGATGGCACAACTGCAAACCTACAAGACATGGCCATCCACCTAAACTGACAGGTTGGGCAATGAGAGCATTAATCAGAGAAGCAGCCAAGAGACCCATGGTAACTCTGGAGGAAGAGCAGAGATCCACAGCTCAGGTGAATCTGTCCACAGGACAACTATTAGTTGTGCATTCCACAAATCTGGCCTTTATGGAAGAGTGGCAAGAAGAAAGCCATTGTTGAAAGAGAGCCATAAGAGGTCCCGTTTACAGTTTGTGAGAAGCCATGTGGGGGACACAGCCAAAGTGGAAGAAGGTGCTCTGGGTCAGATGAGACCAAAACTGAACTGTATGGCCTAAAAGCAAAACGCTATGTGTGGCGGAAATCTAACACTGCACATCAACCCTGAACAAACTATCCCCACCGTGAAACATGGTGGTTACAGCATCATGCATTTCTTCAGCAGGGACAGGGAAGCTGGTCAGAATTGATTGGAAGATGGATGGTGCCAAATACAGGGCAATCTTAGAAAACCTGTTAGAGTCTGCAAAAGACTCTTAGCACTTGAGACTGAGGCGGAGGTTCACCTTCCAGCAGTACAACGGCCCTCAACATACAGCCAGAGCTACAGTGGAATGGTTTAGATCAAAGCATATTCATGTGTTAGAATGGCCCAGTCAAAGTCCAGACCTAAACCCAATTGAGAATCTGTGGCAAGACTTGAACATTGCTGTTCACAGAAGCTCTCCATCCAATCTGACAGAGCTTGAGCTATTTTGCAAAGAAGAATGGGCAAAAATTACACTCTTTAGATGTGCAAAGTTGGTAGAGACATCCCCAAAAAGACTTGCAGCTGTAATTGCAGTGAAAGGCGGTTCTACAAAGTATTGACTCAGGGGGCTGAATACAAATGCACACCACACTTTTCACATATTTATTTGTAAATTAAATTTGAAACCATTTTCCTTCTACTTGACAGTTTTATGATACTTTGTGTTGGTCTATCACATAAAATCCCAATAAAATACATTTATGTTTTTGGTTGTAACATGACAAAATGTCAAAGATTTCACGGGGTATGAATACTTTTTCAAGACACTGCAAGTGCACTTTTACTATGAATTATGAGTTTTTTTCTTTTTTTGCAGCCTTTGTAACAAATGCCAATATAATAGATTAGTTCTATTTCAAGCAGCTTGACTTGCCATCTCTCAGAGCCATTGTAACATCCTGCTCTAAAGTTAGCAATCTGTTTCCTGGAAAAGGGCTGCTAAGTAATGGTACAACATCTTGCTTACGTAAAGCAGAAGGCAAACCCTGCTATGGGAGACTGCAGGCCATACTACTACAGGTTTACTCTTAATTCCTGTCTGCCAAAACTGTTGTCATCGGACAGAAAGAGACAGGAAGCCCCAGATAGCAGTAAAAACCCAACAGGGGATCCAACCCTCCCCCACTGTATCCAAAACTAAAATACATTTTGGCATGGCATGCAATTACATTTACAACAAATGCAAAGAACAAAGACATGAAGTGCAATTATCTATAGACTAAAATTGTGCATATTGTTGTTGCGCTAGACATTGGAAAAGAGATGTATAATATCAGTGATTCTCATAGTGTAATGAAGGTTGATGCCCAAAGTGCTGGTTGCAGAATCTCAAATCCAATTGACATTCTGTGATTCCTCGTGTACTATGTAGGTATACAGAATGGCACAAAAATGTCTATTAACTAGTAATTCCATGGAACCCATTTCACACTGAAATATATTACTGATACCTAACAACATAATCTGTGGGTGGCTGTGTGCTACTTCTGCAGCCCTGTCACACTAGGCCATGGCCTATGTTGGCTATAAAGAATGTTGTCCTGTCTTTCATTCACTGGAGTCTGCCTTTGCTCAACTTTGATAGTTGCTTTGGGTATCTGCTTCATGTTCCTTGCATATACTTTGTCCACGTTTGTGTTTTCTTGCAGCATCTTTTATGCTGAATATGGTGAAAGGTGTTTGCAAGGGTTTAAGCATGAACTGATTGTAATCGCTGCTGTTTATAATACGTTTTTTCCACTGCCTTAGTTTTATTTAGGAACAAAGTAAAGGCAGGGAAGGTATGGGATTGCAAAGTCATTCTTTATATGCAAATATATTTCTTTCTCATTCATTAAGGGACACAGCGTTAATACTTGAGAGAAGAGGTTATACTGCTGCCTACAGGAGATTGGGCACCAGCAGGGGCGTTGCTAGGTCTACGAAAGATCTGGGGCTAGAGCCCATAGCAATGAATTAAAGAAAGTCATACACTTGGGTGGGAATACACATGTATATAATATACGTGTATGTGTGTGTGCGTGTGTATGTATGTATATATATATAAATATATATATAATGTTACATATCTGGGTGCAGATCCCTACTTCCATCAGGGTCCCCAGAGAGCCCCTTCCTCACATCAGGGTCCCCAGAGGGCCCCTTCCTTACATCAGAGTCCCCAGAGAGACTCCCCCTTACATCAAGGTCCCCAGAGATCCCCAGGGCTCAGGAGTGCTCTACATAAAGAATACAGAGCTCAGAAGTGCGCTACATAAAAAATGAAGGGTTCAGCTGTAACCATCTATGCAGCCTCACCAGTGCCCAGCAATGCAGCCTTACCAGTGCCCAGGAATGCAGCCTTATCTGTGCCCAGGAATGTAGCCTCACCTGTGCCCAGGAATGCAGTCTCACCTGTGCCCAGCAATGCAACCTCACCAGTGCCCAGCAATGCAGCCTCACCAGTGCCCAGGAATGCAAGCCTCATCTGTGCCCAGGAATGCAGCCTCATCTGTGCCACAGAATGCAGCCTCACCTGTGCCCAGCAATACAGCCTCACATCACAGATTCCTCTCCATCACAGATCTCCCCATCACAGATCCCCCAATCACAGACTCCTCTCCATCACAGATCTCCCCATCATAGACTCCTCTCTATTACAGACTCCTCTCCATCACAGAGCCCACCATCACAGACTCCTCTCCATCACATATTCCTCTTTATCACAAAGCCCCCCATCACAAACTCTTCTCCATTACAGAGCCCCCCATCACAGGCTCCTCTCCATCATAGACTCCTCTCCATTACAGAGCCCCCCATCACAAACTCACTACCCCCTTAGACTACCCCCCAGACACTACCCCCGAGACACTACCTCTCCTCAGACACTACTCCCATAGACACTATCTCTCCTTATACACTACCCCCGAGACACTACCTCTCCTCAGACACTACTCCCCTAGACCCTACCTCTCCTCAAACACTACCCCCCGAGACATTACCTCTCCTCAGATACTACCTCTCCTCGG
>BLSH010056541.1:1810048-1838699 GCA_018402905.1 Glandirana rugosa | reverse complement strand
ATCCCCCATCACAGAGCCCCCATTACAGATTCCCCCCATCACAAATTCCCCCATTACAGATCCCCCATCACAGAGCCCTCCAGCGATATTACACTGCCCCTTCCATAAGATTGCAGCACTCCCCCTCCTTGCTGCTACCTTATTTACACAAGACAGGAAACATGACAGGTCCTGTTAGGGAAATAGTCTTCTTGGCCATTTCCGGCCCTCTGTGCGCATGCCCGCACATGCCTGCGTGCACTAATGCGGCCAATATCGGCCATTTGGGCAGGACAGCACCAGGAGGCGGGTGCTGTCCATTCTACAGCGTGTTCCCGTGACCCTTTGCTAAAGACTTCCTGTATCTGTGACCCGGCTTGCCTGACCTTGATTGAACTCTGCCTGTACCGACCCTCTGCCTGTCTATGACCACGCTTCTGCCTGACCCTCTTGTACCTCAGTTGCCTGCCTGTTAACGACCCTGCCTGCACCCGACGACCCGTTTGCCTGCTCCCTTGTACCGCACTAGCCAGCCTGTTACCGACACGGCCTGCATCACCACTCTTCTGTCTGCACGAGCTCCTGGGAGGATGCTCACAACACCGTCTGCATCCGCACCAGCCCTCGTGCCCCCCTGTGCTCCGGAATCTCCTGTGTTCTCTATCAGGGGTTCCCGAACCAGGGCCGTAAGAGAGGTTGCCCTCTGCACAATCAGACTCCATCACCAGGTACGTGACAGAAATGGACAGCCATGTCTGAGTCTGAGCAGGGGCCCTCTCCACTGCATGAACTCTGTCAGCATTTGGACGGCCTCTCTCGAGCCGTGCAACACTTGCAAGCAGACTACACCCAGCTCCAGAACCAGGTCCTGGAATGTGCCTCTCTTGCCCCATCGGGGGCCTGACAGCTTGCAACGGAATCCATAGTACCCTTGCCTGAACGGTTCTCTGGGGACCGTAGGAAGTTCAGAGCATTCCGCTGTGCCTGTGAACTGTATCTCAGCCTGCAGCCCCGCACCTTCTCCCTGGAAACCACAAAGGTGGGGCTGGTGATTTCCCTACTTTTGGATGAGCCCCAACTATAGGCCCACCAGCTCCTGGAGCAAGAGGCGCCTGAGGTATCGGATTTGTCTCAGCTCTTCCAAGCAATAGCTCGGCTATATGAAGACCCGCATCAGGTGGCTACTGCCAAAGCCGCACTCCATGCCCCCCCCCGACAAGGCCGCTGTCCGGCGGAGGAGTATGCATCGGAGTTCAGGCGTTGGAGCTCCGACATGGCCTGGAATGAAGCTGCTCTGTGGCACCAGTTCCAGCGGGGCTTGGCCGACCCCCTGAAGGATGAGTTGGCCCGTGTTGGGGCGCCAGCCTCCCTGGAGAGGCTCATCGACCTGGCCATCCAGATCGATCGGCGCCTTCGTGAACGAAGAGCGGAAAGTGCCAAGGTGAACCTGCAACCTTCTTGGATGTTTCCCTCCACTGTGGGATTGCCAAAAGGCACTCTGGCTGGCTCCACCATTTCCACCTCTCCTCCTCTGGGGCTGCCTGAACCCCAGCAGCAGGGTGTGGCACACTCGGCACTGACCTCTGAAGAGAGCCAGCGCCGAAGAAACCTTGGCCTCTGCCTCTACTGTGAAGAGCCGGGGCACTTTGTGCTCTCCTGTCCGTCCAAATTGGAAAGATGCCTTGCCACTTCTCCCTAACAAGCACCTGTCGAGGCGGCTCACCTCACCCTCTCTCTGTCTCTACAGTTTCCTGGAGGAGCTGTTACCATCCCAGCTATTGTAGACTCAGGTGCCTGCAGCTGCTTCCTGGACCTGAGCTTTTCTGGGCAACACAGGATACCCCTGCGACCCAAGACCCGCAGGATGGCGGTGCACCTGGCTGATGGCACAACCTTAAAATCTGGCTTGTTTCACAGGACACCACCCCTCTTACCACCACGGTGCTGGAAGGCCATCAGGAGCTACTCACGCTTGATGCCATCGCCTCGCCCATCTTCCCCGTTATTCTTGGACTGCCTTGGCTTCAGGCCCATAATTCCACCATTGACTGGTCCTCTGGGGAAGTCCAGTTCCAGTCAAAGTATTGCCACAAGCACTGCTTCCTTCCTGGAATGGATCCTGCTCTACTAACCTTGGACCTTGACCCTGAGATCCGTCAGCTCATCCCCAGTGTCTACCACGCTTCTCTGGATGTTTTTAGCAAGAAGGGGGCTGAGGTCCTTCTGCCTCATAGACCATATGACTGCCCCATTGAGCTTCTCCCCGGTGCCGAGATTCCCTTTGGAAGGATATACCCGCCTACCGAGCTGGAACTCGGCACCCTGAAGTCCTATATTGATGAGAACCTCAACAAGGGCTTCATCCATCCTTCCACTTCCCCGGCTGGGGCAGGCATCTTTTTTGTGCAGAAGAAGGACCATTCCCTGCGCCCATGTATTGATTACCGGGAGCTCAATAAAGTCACGGTGAAAAACTGCTACCCGCTTCCACTAAATTAGACCTCCGGCTTACAACCTGGTACGGATCAGAGAAGGCGATGAGTGGAAGACGGCCTTTCGTACTCCTTTTGGTCACTTAGAGTACTTGGCGATGCCATTTGGTTTATGTAATGCCCCAGCTACTTTCCAGCATTTCATAAACTACATATTCAGGGACTTCCTTGACCTCTTTGTCATCACCTACCTCAATGATATTTTGATTTTCTCAACTTCTCTGGAGCTCCACCGTTCCCATGTCAAACAGATACTGGGTCGCCTCCCCCAACATGGCCTCTATGCTAAACCGGAGAAGTGTGAATTCGAGCAGGCAAGCATACAGTACCTTGGACTTATTATCTCAGTCGAAGGCATCAAGATGGACCCTCAAATGATCGCTGCCATCCTGGACTGGCCTGCTCCGGTCAACAGGAAAGGAACCCAGAGATTCATAGGGTTTGCAAACTTCTATAGGAAGTTTATCCGGGGATTTTCCTCCATAATCTCCCCCATCACACACCTGACCAAGCAGGGTAACCCATTCCGTTGGACTCCTGAGGCACAAACAGCCTTCGAAAGACTCAAAAGACTGTTCACATCTGCACCCATCCTGAAGCACCCGGACCCCGCTCTGCCCTATGTCCTGGAAGTTGACGCATCCGAAGTGGCAGTCGGGGCTATTCTTTCTCAAAGGCAGGGTACTAAGGGGCTGCTACACCCAGTGGCATTTTTCTCATGCAAGCTAGCCCCTCTGAAAATAACTATAATGTGGGAGACCATGAACTCCTTGCTATTAAATGGAGGAATGGCGGTATCTCCCAGAGGGGGCAGCGCATCCGATTCTTGTCTAAACTGATCGCCGTAACCTGGAATATCTGAGAATTGCGAAGAGGCTGAAACCCTGCCAAGCCGCTATTCTTTGCCCGATTTACCTTCCATATTACTTACAGGCCCGGGTCGAAGGACACTAAAACTGACTCCCTGTCACGCATGTTCAACATGCCGGAAGCCCCAGTATCTCCTGACACCATACTGTCTCCAGGAAACTTCTTGTTGTTGCAGGAGGATGTGTTGTCATGGATCCGGCAAGCCAAACCCCCTCCCAGGAACACCTCTGCAGCGCAAGGACGGGTTGTTCTGGCAGGGTACCGGAGCACCTATGAACCGCAGTCTTTGACCTCTGCCATGACCACCGCCGCGCTGGGCACTTCGGGACACGCAGGATCTTGGAACTAGTGCAGCACACTTTCTGGTGGCCCCGAGTTGGAGAGGACTGTAAGTTCAATGTGGGATCATGTACTACCTGCAGCCGGTGTAAGGGGAGTAAAACTCAGGCATGGGGCCTTCTTAAACCTTTACCTGTCCCGGAGAGGCCCTGGAGCCACATATCCATGGATTTAATTGTGGAGTTACCCCCTTCCGAAGGCTGCTCGACCATCTTTGTGGTAGTGGATAGACTCTCCAAGATGGCCCACTTTCTGCCTATGAAAGGCACACCTTCGGCCGCAGAGACGGCCAAAATATTCATTAAGAAGATTGTCCAGTTACACAGGATTCCAAAGGATGTAGTGTCCGACCGTGGCGTGCAATTCACGTCCAAGTTCTGGAGGTCTTTGTGCAAGTCCCTGAAGATCGGCCTGTCCCTGTCAGCATATCATCCCCAGATGAACGGCCAGACGAAGCATACCAACCAGACTCTAGAACAGTACCTACGCTGCTTCTCATCGTTCTCTCAGGGCAACTGGGTTACGCTCCTACTGCTGGCAGAGTTCGCGTATAACAACTCGGTCCACTCGGCCACCCAGCAATCTCCCTTCTTTGTCAATTACGGCTACCATCCCGCCTTCTTGTCCAACGCCTGCCCAGAAAACTCAGTGCCAGCTGTGTCCGACTTATTGGACTTCTTCACCTCCAATAACAAACTTCTGCAGGACACAATGGCACGAACACAGGCAACCAATAAGGAGACTTATAACAAGAAGAGGGGTGGCGAACTAAACCTGGAGCCGGGTAATCAGATATGGCTATCCACCCTCAACTTAAGATTGGCATGCCCATCCAAGAAACTTGGTCCTAAGTTTATAGGGCCCTTTCCCTCAAACGAAAGGTCAACGAGGTAGCCTACGAACTAGAACTGCCTGAGTCATTCCGCATCCACCCGGTCTTCCACTTGTCTTTGTTAAAGCCTAAGGTCTCCGACCCCTTCCCAGATCGGCAGACATCCCGACCGGCACCAGTATTCGTTGACGGAATGGAGGAATTTGTAGTGGAATCCATTCTGGATTGCAGGAGGAGAGGTGGCACCATCCAGTACCTGGTCAAATGGAAAGGCTATGGGCCTGAAGAGAGCTCTTGGGAGCCTGAAGAGAATTTACATGCGGAAGCCCTGATCAGGACCTTCTGCAGAAGGAACCCGACAAAGAGAGCCCATTTGGGCATCCGGAGGCTGCCCCTTGGGGGGGGGCAAAGGGAAATAGTCTTCTTGGCTGTTTCCGGCCCTCTGTGTGCGTTTGCACGCCTGCGCGTGCTAATGGCGCCAATAGCGGCCATTTGGGCAGGACAGCACCAGGAGGCGGGTGCTGTCCATTCTACAGCGTTCCAGTGTGTTCCTGTGACCTGTTTGCTAAAGACTTCCTGTATCTGTGACCCGGCTTGCCTGACCTTGATTGAACTCTGCCTGTACCGACCCTCTGCCTGTCTACGACCCTCAGTTGCCTGCCTGTTAACGACCCTGCCTGCACCCGATGACCCATTTGCCTTCTCCCTTGTACCGCACTAGCCAGCCTGTTACTGACCCAGCCTGCATCACCACTCTTCTGTCTGCACGAGCTCCTGGAGGATCCTCACAACACCATCTGCATCCGCACCAGCCCTCGTGCCCCCCTGTGCTCCGGAATCTCCTGTGTTCTCTATCAGGGGTTCCCGAACCAGGGCCGTAAGAGAGGTTGCCCTCTGCACAATCAGACTCCATCACCAGGTACGTGACAGGTCCCTACAAATGGTGGGACTTTTCAAATGAAAAGCAGGTGATTGATTGCTGGGATGCCCCACTGTCTAGCAGCCAATCACCCTCTTCTTAACTCAAAAAATTCTGCCCTTTGTCCAGACCTGTCATGTTTGCCATCTTTTGTGAATAAGGTAGCAGAGGGGAGTGCTGCGATCTTATGAAAGGGGCAGTCCGGGAGCCAGGTAAATCACCCTGGTGGGCTGTAGTTTGAGGCCCCCTTCCCTAGAGACTCGGGGTTATGGACTCCAGATTCAGGGCTATAGCCCCAATAGCCACCTCCTAGCGACGCTACCGGGCACCAGTAAACAAAGCTGTTAGTCAGCCATATATAAGCACTCTCACTACCATCATGCTTTAGTTTTATACTAGTATTTTATGAGAATGGACATCTCTCTCTGAGAAAAGCACACCTAGTTTTTATAGACTTTTTTCTGCAGTTTATCTAGATCCCTGTTTCCTTCTGTCCAGCTTCTTCACTTACTGCAGATCCAGAGTGCTCATTTCATGCAGTTTTCTGGATAGGCTGATCCTCAGCATAGCCTCGGAGGCTGCACCTAGAACCCAACATGCTGAAGATACAGGGCTGGCTTTAATGTGACCTAGGGTACTGGGCTTTGCTTGGGCACTTCCCAGACACGGTGTACTGTGTGAGTCAACCACATTGCAATTTAGTGGTTCAAGGCTGTGGTATAGTCACTGTTCAAACCCTGTTCCTGGAGACTCCTTAGAGAATATGTCCACCTGAGGGGGCAAGGACTGTCTGGATGGGGTATGTCCTGTTATGTTTTTTTTTCAGCTTTGGAGGCTGCAGGCCACCCTCTGGACAACCACTGCAGTAACTCATGGGTCATTGCCCTCTTTGGAGCATGGTGTGTGCTTTTTATGCTACTGTCCTCAGCTGCACCCCCCCCCCCCCCCCCAGTGGTTAATGCTTCGTCGTGAAACTTTCCTGGGTTGGAAGGGGGCACTGTACCAATTTTGAATTTGCTACCTCACACCTGCCTTTCTAAGCCTGTGTGGCTTAATCTATGTGTTGCTTTTTCTGTGCACCTCCTCTTGCATGCGTGCACTTCCCCTGCATCCACCCAAAACCTGCACCACTGCTGTTGTGCTATTCTGCAGAGACAATCCACAATTTCCCTGCTGCCCTACAGTGGCTAGGTCACAGAGGACCATGAAGAATCTCCCCTGACCCTGCAGCTTGTGGTAAATACCCCTTCTGGGACGTGCATAATTACTTGTATGATGTCAGATGTATAGGTGCAGTAATAGCAGTCCTGCTGGCCCTCCCATCTCCTGATCCACCTACAGCTTTGAGACAGCCAAAGTGCCTGGCTGGAAATTTGCACCATACTGGAGTCTTCACAACCTTCCCTAACTACCTGAAGCAGGGAACGCAATCATGCTTTTCCACATTCTTATTCAGAGTCTGACTTACCAACAGCTGGAGGTGTCTCTGCATGCTTGGCTGCGGAGATTCCTCCTAGTGTTAAAGACAAGCTCCACTTTTGTTGAGAAAAATACAAACTCCTTTGGGTGATCAATAACAAACTTTGTAGCCAATTCTTACTTTGTGTTGCCGTTGTGTTGTTGAAGAAATAGCTTGCGATGTTGTTGTGTTGAAGAAATAGCTCTTTTTTTACTATACTGATCACATACTCATTCTCTATGGGAGGGTTTTGTTCAATATTAATCAGCTGATGCATTTTTCTGCGTTCTAAGGCTGGGTTCACACTAGTCCGATTCTCGGACTGACATGAGGAGCACAAGTCGCATTACGTCACAAAAACAATGATTCCCTATGAGAGCTGTCTTAACTGGTCCGATTTGTGTTTTTCAAAGTCGGACCGACTTTGAAAAAGGTTCCTGTACTACTTTTGTGTGACTTTGATCCTACTTCAGCCCATTAAAAAGCATTAAAGTCGGATCAAAGTCGGATCAGTGTCTTCACTGATCCGACTTTGGCATGCAACTTGTGCTCTGGGGATCATGAAGGGGAACTCTGCCAAATTAAAAAAAAAAAATTGGCATGGGGTCCCCCTCCAGGAGCATACCAGGCTCTTTGGTCTGGTATGGATTTTAAGGGGAACCCCCACGCCGAAAAAATGGTGTGGGGCCCCCCCACAATCCATACCATACCCTTATCCGAGCACGCAGCCCGGGAGGCCAGGAAAGGGGGTGGGGACAAGCGAGTCGCCCCCCCTCCTGGACCATACCAGGCCGCGTGCCCTCAACATGGGGAGTATGGGTGCTTTGGGGCATGGGGGGCTCTGCGCCCCCCACCCCAAAGCACCTTGTCCCCATGTTGATGAGGACAAGGGCCTCTTCCCGACAACCCTGGCCGGTGGTTGTCATGGTCTGTGGGCGGGGACTTATAGGAATCTGGAAGCCCCCTTTAACAAGGGGGCCCCCAGATGCCGGCCCCCCACCCTATGTAAATGAGTATGGGGTACATCGTACCCCTACCCATTTACCTGGAAAGAAATATGTACAAAAAACACCACACAGCTTTTTAAAATATTTTATTAAATCAGCTCTCTCGGTTTTCTCCCCTCTCTGGCTCTTCTTTCTTCGGCTCTTTTGCGGGGTTCATTAACCATTTCAGCCCCGGAAGGATTTACCCCCTTCCATCTTCTGAGGGGGTATTCTTTCTTCTCCTCTGCGGCGTCTTCTGCTCTTTTGCCGGTCTTCTCCGCTGTCCCCTTCCCTCTGTTCTTCTTCTTCTTCCCATGTTGACACGACGCGATCTCCTTCATGAATGCCCTCACCGCTGTGTGCTGTGCCTTATATTGGCATGGGGCGTGGCCACCAGATGACATCACCTGGAAGCCTTGCCCCATATGATGTCACAGCTCCGCCCCAGGAAGCGACATCATACAGAGCCCCCCTGCCCCAAAGCACCCATTCTCCCCATGTTGAGGGCACGCGGCCTGGTATGGTGCAGGAGGGGGGGGGGAGTGCTCGCTCGTCCTCACCCCCTTTCCTGGCCTGCCAGGCTGCATGCTCGGATAAGGGTCTGGTATGGATTTTGGGGGGGACCCCACGCCGTTTTTAGGCGTGGGGTTCCCCTTAAAATCCGTACCAGACCAGAGGGCCTGGTATGCTCCTGGAGGGGACTCCGTGCCATTTTTTTTTAAATTTGGCGTGGAGTTTCCCTTCAAAATCCCCAGATCACAAGGTGCCTGGCATTGTCGGGATCAAAGTCGGATCCCTGTTCACAGACAAACGGTCCGACTTTGACCCTATGTAGGACCGTAAATCGCACAGCAAAGTAGGATCAAAGTCGGACCGTTTTTTGTTGGATAGTGTGAACCCAGCCTTATGCTGAAAGCTGTTAGCCATGAATTTAGAAGTGATTAAACCTTTGGGAGTATCTCACCAACAAAACACACAAGCAAGAAACTTAATTTACTGAGGTGTTCTGTCCACCAACTGTTACAGAAAGCCTTCAGGTTGTCATATTGCATTGGATTTTACAGAATATTAGTGCTACAAATTGAAAAGGAAAGGCAATGTTTAAGAACATTAAATTATAAAATGGCTTGTGTAGCAAATGTATATGCTATATTTTTTCATTTGCTATATTTTTTCATGAAAGTGGAGTTACTCTTTAAATTGCAATTTCAGTCCATATTGATGCAGTATGCACATGTCTGGAGTTGGAGTAGCCTGCATTTGAATTCTTCAGGCTGCTTTCACACTGAAAATGCCAGCCATTGGCCTTTACCGCTGTTTAAGTGGCGCTTTTTGCCCGCTAGCTGGGCGCTTTTAATAACAAAAATAGGTTAAAAACTCCAGTGTTGCCGCACTTCTGAAGCGCTTCGGAAGCACTGCCCATTCATTGCAATGGGCAGCGGCGTTTTGGGAGCGCTGTATACAGTGCTCCCAACCCGCCACAAAGATGCTGCCTGCAGGACTTTTCCGAACCTTCCGCAAGAGCACCGTGAAAGCACCCATTGCAATGAATGGGAGGCAGTTTTCAGGTGCTTTACAGGCGCTATTTCTAGCGCTAAAACACCTGAAAAATGCCTTTAGTGTGAAAGGAGTCTTAAGGTTACCAGTCTGAGCTCCCTCAGAAGCCCCCAGCCTGCCAAAATGTACCCAGTACACTCACTACAGAAATTTGTTTTGTATAGTGGCTGTCCTAATCTTGATAAGTTATTTACTCCTTAGGAAGCAGGCAAGGACATTTCAGTGTTTAAAAATCCTTGGGACAAAAGACTGTCATTGAGGGGCAACCCCGACTTCTCAAAGTGAGGGAATGTCTGTTAGCCATTGTTACCACCTGGACCAAACACATCTCAGGTTGTAAGCAGGTGCAGTTTAGTAGTCTGCAACTAGGTGGCTCTGTCCCAGAATAGTGTGTGGTAACAAAGAATGGTGTAATCAGGTGATAGGTCCCTTTTAGTTAGAGCCCTACTGTAGGGATTTCATGGGTGAGTCAATGCTCATATATAAGCCAAATTGGGAGGAGCCTTAGGCAGTTGGGGAATGGAGCCAGAGACCCCACCAGCATGTACATGTAGTCAGCTAAGGAAGCCCAGAACAAGGCTGGAGGACAGGGAGAAGTAGTCCTGCATTCAGAAGAGCTGGCTGTAGTCATCCTGTCTTTTATGGTGGTAAGGACTAGAGCAGGTTGCAAAAGGCCTTTTAGGCCAGGCCAAGAGTTCCCTGAAGTTAAGCTATCCACCTGGAGAACTTGGGAGAAGGGTACCCAAGCCAGAGGTAAACTGTAGTAACCCTGTTTCAGGAGACTACTTATAAGGAGTTGTGAGCTGGACACAGGCTGCCTAAGGCAAACCTGAGCCCTCTGAGTGAGTACTAATGACCCTGAGAAGGAGAGAGACTGATTAACCACTTAAGGACTGCCCCACGTACATATACTGCGGCAGGGCGGCCCTTAAGTGCATAATCATGTACCTGTATGTCATCCCCTTCATATACATTTTGTTTGGGTACAATATCGCACAATCACACAATTGTCAGTTAAAGCAATGCAGTGGCGCATCAAAAAAATGGCCTGATCAAGAATAGGGTAAAACCTTCTGGCGTTGAAGTGGTTAATGAAAGATGACTTACTAGAAATGTGCTTTGTGCAGCTTTTACGTGTAACTGCTACGGATTGTCCACTGTAAGTTACAAAAGGCTGTCAAGTGACCCCGGATAGTATGTCTATGTGATGTGACTGTAATTGCCATCTTAAAGTAACATCAGTAAAGTGCAGTAACTCCATCTTTTTTATTTGTGTGGACATTTCTTCCTTGGCATATAAAGGTCAATGGCTGTCAATGTCGTGGGAAGCCCTTTGGCATGGAGATGGGCACAGTGTGGTGGAGGGTTAAAGCTTCCAGTAGGAGGGTTATTGTTCTAGCAAGAAGAAGTGGGGCAAGGACTTGTGTTCTTGAAGCTAACACACAGCCAGTCGCAAGCCCCCTTACACATGGATGACGGAATAGGTATCCAGGGACTACAAGCTAGAGTTTCAAACTCTAACGCCAACCTGCAAACATCCCCATAAAGAAGTGACACCACTCTAATGGGAAGTCATAGTACCTGAAAAAGAGTATTCTGGGTTTTTACTCAAAGCTATTCACCACCCCCAAAGCAAATAAGGGCATCCATTCCACCCTGGATCTAAACAAATTCAATGTTTTCATTAGAGCGCCAACATTTAATATGAATCTATGGCCAGTAAATGCTTCCCTATCAACCAAGGGACTTGCTGGCCTTTATGGAGATCAAAAGTGTCTACTTCCATATCCCCATATTTCCAGTGCATTAATACTATTTGCAGTAAAAACACTGCACCTTCGGTATTCACCAAGGTTCTAGCTCCTGTACATGATCTGCTTTGTTCACAGGGCATCCTCATAGTGGGATATCTGGACAAGACTTTTTGCGGGAACAGTTTGCACTAGACTTGTCTGTCAACATCCATCAAATTGTTCAGACTCTACAGAGATTTGGTTGAGTTCTGAATCTTCATAAACTAGTGCTGGATACAAATCATTGTTTAGAGCATCTAATTCTGGTACTGGATAGAGCACAGTCCAGAGATTTACTTCTCCAGAGAAAGGCTCAAAGACAGGCCAAGCAGATTCTTGCTTGAGCAGAACTTCCTGTCCCAGCTCTTTATACAATGCACATTCCAAGCATTAAAATTCGGCAGGTAGATTTTCTCAGTATGTCAAAGTCTGGACTCAAATGCATGGTTTCTTCACCTGGGGTGTATAAAGATCTCTGTTACAATAGGGGAACTCTGGAGGGATTCCTCTGTCTACTCTCATTCACAGAGTAGCCTTCCTTGCTGCCATCACCTCTTCAAGGCGAGTCAACTGCCTTGTGCTGTAAGGAACCTTTTCTGGTGTTACACAGGGACCTGGTTATATTTAGGCCTAGGGCCTCCTTTATCTCTAAGGTGATTTCTCTATCCTGCACCAGTATATACCAAGAAGATATCCTTCCATTGTTTAGATGTAGTGGTTTGAATTTATCTCTCAGCTATGGCTTTCTTTCGATGGGCTGACTCCCTTTTCATCCTTCCCTAGAGTCCCCTTAAGGGACAACCTGCCTCTTATTCCAGTATTGCTAGGTGACTTAGGCAACTCATTATTCAAGCCTGTAGGCTTAAAGGGGACGGCTCCCCTTCAAAAAAAAAAGTCAGAAGCTAGAAATACTGTAGCTGCTGATTTTTAATAAAAGGACACTTGCTTGTCCAGGGATCAAGCACTGTCCTCACCTGGGCCAGTTCTGTGCCAGTGTTTGGGTCCTCAGGACTGTCATTCTAACTGTAGGATGCTGGCTGTGACTCCTTGCAGCTTCACAGCTGGCTCCCCACTGCACATGCCCAAACCGCGCTGTGCCCTGTGGATGGTCCCGTAACCTCCTGGGATCTGTAATGTGTCCCAAGAGGCTGCAGGCAGAAGGAGTGTCCAAGCTTCTGAAGTGGGGGAGGGTACCTGTCAAAACCTGGTACCTGCTCCCAAAAATAAAAAGTTTCCAAAAGTTGAAGAAGGGGCAGAAGAGCGGAAATTCCCTTTAGGGGTGAGGTTCCACTTTAAGTAAAAGGTTCCACCTTTTCCTTGCAAGGCACACTCCACTGGATCAGTGAGTGCCTCTTGGGCCTTTCAGCATCAGGCATCTGTTTCCTAGTAAGTTCTATCAAGTAGATGTTCAGGCCTCTTTCAATGACTGCTTCGGATATAAGGTCCTTCAGGCAGCTATTCGAGCTGCAAGCTACCCCAGTTTCACACTGTTTCTTTAGAGGGCATGTTAGTGTTTCATTTGTTGTGTTACCCACGCCTTGTTTGGACTGCTTTTGGATGTCCTTCTTGTCTCAAGAAATTTTGGTGTCCCCTAATTGACGCTACATAAAATAGGGTTTTTATATTTACCGTAAAATCCTTTACTTGGAGTTCATTAGGGGGCATAAGTCCCACCTGTCTATCTTACTGATCCACTCTTACTACTGTTTTTCCACATAACTGCAGCATAATGGGAGAGGCAGGGGTTATATCTGAATGACTAAAATCTTTGTTTGTTAGTGTTCAATCTTCTGAAGGTAGCAGTATACCCTCTTGTCTCAAAAGTTAACTATGTCCCCTAATGCGCTGCAAAAATCCTGTGTTTTTCCCCATATTTATATAGCATTGACATAATATACAGATGTTTAAGGAGCAGAAAGAAGTATTTATATCAGTCCCTGTCCTCTGCAAGGACTCAAACCCAAATCCCTGACAAGCTCATAGACTACACTCTAGGGCCTGATTGGGAGAAAACAGGGGGAAAACATACAGATTCAATGCAAATTGTGTCTCCAATGGGATTTGAGCAAGAAATCTTACCATCTCAGCACTAAAACAGGATGTAGGACACTTTAGAACATGGAGGAACATTTTTTTTTTGCTAGATGTACACAAAGGCATGCACACACATGATATGGGCATACACTGCATGTCTGTGAACATAACAGACTTCCCTGGCACCACTCTTATCTTCTATTAACAGTGGTCTGTCTACCAAAATAACCTACAGACTTTTCCCCTGGGATGTGCCAGCCAAGTATTATCTTCAGGACTGGGGGTACTACAGACAAGTAATCATTTTCTGATGTTCTTAACCTTTAAATTATTAGTTGGTGCCCTTCTGGAATTGTGGGTACATTTAGAATGAATACAAAGCTAGAACTATCATACTTTAAAATGCATTCTTCTTGCTCTTGTTTTTTTAAGAAAATATAGGTGTGATGGTTCTCCTAAGACTCAAAATGCATTTGTAATGGTATTTTAGCTAAAACATTGTTACTTTGTTCACAAATAGAACAGCAATAAATATTCTGAACTTCTGAGAAGCAGATGCATTTATGAGGTTGCTGTTATCACCTTACTTTATTATCTTACCTGCCAGGCTCTACACTGGATAAACTCAAAAGCAAAGAACTTCTAAAGCCTAGAGTATCTAAACCTGAAAACAAAAATGTAATTAATTGTACCTTACCAATCTTTAGTTCTGCATTATTTTTCTTTTTCTTAAATCTTCCTTTCATAAACAGTTCATACAAAAAGAAAATGTTGCCATCCACGGGAGATTAATTGTTCCTCCATAAATAGAGTGGAGTAGTGAGTATACCCACCCTAAAGCCCCATTCACATCTAGCAATTTGGGATCACAGGCAGAATTGCTGCAATTCCAAATCACACTACAATGCTGGCAAAATGCAGCACCCATGTTTGTGTGCCATTCATTTTTTTTTTTAATCAGAAAAATGTTTATTAAAAGAATAGACATCCACTTGAAAAATGCATCGGCATTTACATCAATCTGTTACAGAATAACGTATAAAAGTTTGAATTACATACAGCAACAAAAATAGTCGAATGACATAATATTACTTATAGCAATGACAGGTATGTCTCTGTTCCAGTGCAGAGACACAGTATTATAGCCGTGGATAAAACAGAAATAAAGAAAACAATACTCTATAAAACAAAGCCTACTCATTTTGACCCAAATGTTCATGACCATGTACAGTATAGACAATTCTACTCAAAGTACTCATTACTTCAACCTATGCTTAATTATGAACCTCCCTGCATAAGCCTGTCCTTGACCAGTTGGTATGGTGCAAGATCTGGTGAATCCAGCCAAGGCTGCCACATTTTATAAAAAAAATTTAGGTACATTCTTGTGTTGGTATGTAAGTTTTTCTTGTATTAACATGGTGCTGACCTGTTTAATATACTGTCTCCTAGTGGGTATCTGAGGTGATATCCAATAATTGGCTATTAATTTGCAAGCAAGATAAAGCAGTCGTAACACTGCTAAATGTAATTGTGGTGTAAACGATTCCTCTTCAGGGCACCCAATAAACATACACCAGGATAATTTAGGAGACAAAATTGAAACACTTGTTAGATTGTGGTAATAGTACTTGACCAATAGCGAAGTAATTTGTGACAGCATCATCATATGTATCAGGCCCCTATTATCTCTCTCACATTTTGGACACAATGGAGAACTCCTTTTACCTCACCTATGAAGCTGAACCGGCTTTCTATATGCCCTATGCAAGAGGTAAATATGAGAGAGTTTTTGGGAGACCGATACTAGCGGGGTAGAGGTTAGAGAGAGAGAGGTCCCATATCTCCCAATCTATAGGCCCCAAATCCTTTTCCCAGTCTTTTCTACACGGAAGTTTAGAAGCATCATGTGGGGATTGAAGGAGAATAGAATCCTCTAGAAATCATTCTTCTTTTATCTTTTACTAATAGAATCCCATGCATTTATGGATGTTCAAGGGGGGTAAGTATGCTATTCCGAGCCTGAGCCTAAATTAGATGCCTAAGCTGTAGGTACTTATAGAACTGGTTACGATGAAGGGCAAACTCCCTTTGTAAATCTGAAAAGGACTTAAACACTGAACCTGAATATGATTAAGTGCCATTCATTTTTAATGGCACCAAATCACGGTGCTAAAATGTACATCACTGTACAAACATTTTAGGCAGGTGTAAAGAAAAATGCTTTAAAAAATATATATTTTGATTATTTATTTTTATCAGTTTACAAAATGCAAAGTGAGCGAACATAAGAAAAATCTAAATCAAATCAATATTTGGTTTGACTACCTTTGGCTTCAAAGCAGCTTCAATTCTTACACTTGCACACTTTGTAAACTTGCACATAGTCAGGGATTTTGTAGGATTAGGGGTTCATTTACTAAAGTCAAATAGAATTTGCACTTTGCAGAGGGCTGTTGTACTCTGCAAGTGCAGTTGCTCCAGAGCTTAGTGATGAGGTAATGCTTCACTTTGCAAAAAACACCCAATCACATGAAAGCTAAAAACAAAAAACAGCCTTTTTGCTTGCACATGATTGGTTGATGGAAGTCAGCAGAGCTTCTGCTCGTTTAATAAGCTCTGGAGTAACTGCTCTTGCAGAGTGCAACTATTTGCCTTTAGTAAATCAACCCCTTAGAGTCAAATGTATGATTAACCAATTATACCAAGCAGGAGTTAATGATCATCAATTTCATATGTAGGTTGAAACACAGTCATTACCTAAAACAGAAAGAGCTGTGCAGGAGGCTTAAAATTGGGTGGGGAACAGCCAAACTCTGCAACTAAACTGAGGTTTTGGAAGACAGTTTCATTTCACAGGTCATATACCATGGCGAGACTGAGCACAGCAACAAGACACAAGTTAGTTATACTGCATCAGCTATAACTCTCCCAGGCAAAATTTTCAAAGGAGGCTGGTGCTTCAAGCTCTTTTGAAGAAACACAAAGAAATGGGCAATGTTGAGGACCATAGACGCAGTGGTCGGCCAAGGAAACTTAATGCAGCAGATGAAAGACACAAAATGCTTACTTCACTTCGACAATGGAAGATGTCCAGCAGTGCCATCAGCACAGGACTTGCGGAAGCCAGTGGGACCCAGGTACACCCATCTACTGCCTGGAGATGTCTGGTAAGAAGTGGTGTTCATGGTAGAATTGCGGCCAAAATATCAAACCTCTGACATGGAAACAAGGCTAAGCAACTATGCAACTATGCACAAATACATAGGAACTGGGGTGCAGAAACATGGCAGCAGGCGCTCTGGACTGATGAGTAAAAATGTGAAATATTTGTCTGTAACAAGAGGCAGTTTGTTTGCCAAAAAGCTGAAGTGCGGTATGATAAGGAGTGTCTGCAGGCAACAGTGAAGCATGGTGGAGGTTCCTTGTAAGTCTGGGGCTGCATTTCTGCAAGTGGAGTTAATGATTCGGTCAGGATCAATGGTGTTCTCAATGCTGAGAAATACAGGCAGATACTTATCCATCATGCCATACCATCAGGGAGGCGTGTGATTGGCCCTAAATTTACTCAGCAGGACAAAGACCCTAAGCATACAGTCAATGTCATTAAGAGCTATCTTCAGCGTAAAGAAGAACAATGAGTCCTGGAAATGATGGTTTGGCCCCCACATCTCCCTGATCTCAACATCATCAAGTCTATCTGGGATTACATGAAGAGACAGAAGGATTTGAGGCAGCCTACATCCACTGAAGATCTGTGGTAAGTTCTCCAAGATGTATGGAACAACCTACCTGCTGGGTTCCTTCAAAAACTGTGTGCAAGTATACCTAGCAGAAGGCAAATGGTGTTCACACCAAATATTTGATTAGATTTGATTTGGATTTCTCTTTTGTTCATTTACTTTCCATTTTGTTAATTGATAAAAATAAACTATTTACACTTCTATTTCTGAAAGCATTCTTAATTTACAGCATTTTTTCTCACCTGACTAAAATATTTGCACAGTAATTAATGTTAATTAATTATATATAGTAGGTTAAGGTATGATTGTCATATGATAAAAAATCACCTTGATATGGTGTGCAGCTTCAAGAGATGTTTATTAATATATGAAGCTGATATCTCACTTTTTAAACTAGGGACAGATTGGTAAATTGTCTTTGCTGCCACGTAGGCCTGAGCACCTTGGAATTGTGTATTGTGTGCTGCTCTCTGTAAAGTAACAACCAGAGATAGAGAAGGTGGGTAGAAGTTGGTTTGGTCAGAAGCCCTGGGTAAAGACAGGCAGCATGGGTTCGGGATAATTATTAGCCAGCCACCAACAAATATAGAGGCAAACACGGATCATGAATACAGCTGAAGATCTTGGTGAGACACATGGTATTGTTAAAATGGATGTAAACCTCAGTTCTGTAATTATGCCTATCGGTTAGACTATAATAAGTCTTACCTATAGGTACTGTAAAAATCTCCTAAACATGCACAGTTTAGGAGATATTTACTATATATCCAGTCGATGACGTCATTGGTGTATGCACTCTGAAGGAACGACCACCCGGACTGTACCTTCAGAATCCTGTGCCGTAAATGACGGCTCCCCTGTGCATGCGCTGTAGTGACATCATTGCGGCTCCGGCCAGTCACACAGCTGGAGTCCGCGAACCCGGAAGAAAGACGGGGGAAGATTGAAGCTGCTGGTGGTGAGATTGCATTGCTAGAGGGCTTTGTTTTCAGGTAAGTTCCACATAATGTGCTAGTATGCGATGAGATGCTTTACTTTGCAGGTCTGAAAAAAGAAGAAAAAGCACCCAGTGGTTTACAACCGCTTTAAACATAAGTCGTACATGCCCAGGAGCATGAGACATGGTGGGCTTATGGTCACATGTGAGTTTACACACATTGCATGATGTGTCAAAATCCTTCCTGCTTGAGATTGGCACCCCTTACTTTGGGGTGACCTCAAAATGACCCTCAATGCAGTCTTTTTAGAGTGATGTCTGTGGAAAACTCTAGTTGTGTGTTTTGTACATTGCTAATTCCCAGGAGTTCTCATCTCATCTGTACCCTTTCCACTGAACCAGAGACTGCAGTTAATTAATCTGTCATCTAGAGTCAAGCATGGGTTCAGCTTCAAATTCCTCATCTCTCTTCTGGGTATTGGCCAGGAAAGGGGTCAACTTGTACAGACTTCAAAGAAAAATGTGGAAGTGTGGATCAAGTCTTATAGGTGTTGGATATGGTATTTGCATGTTATGCATGATGAATTTGAGTCAGATGATAGTATAATGTACTTGCAGGATGGACTCTTTGGTGCCCATTTTTGTACCAGTGTCAATAATAGTGGATGAACTAAGGGTAAATGTACAGTGGGGAAAATATTTATTTGATCCCCTGCAGAGTCTATCATTTTATCATAGGTGTATTTTAAATGATAGAGACAGAATATCAACCAAAAATCAAGAAAAAAACAAGTTTCAGTTCAGTGAGTAAAATAAGTATTTGACCCTCAAGCAAAACATGACTTAGTACTTGGTGGAGAAACCCTTGTTGGCAAGCACAGAGGTAAGACGTAACTTGTAGTTGGTGACCAGGTTTGCACACATCTGAGGAGGGATTTTGGTCCACTCTTCTTTACCGATCTTCTTTAAATCCTTAAGGTTTCTTGGCTGTCTCTTGGCAACTCGAAGTTTCAGCTCCCTCCACAAATTTTGTATAGGACTAAGGTCTGGAGACTGACTAGGCCACTCCATGACCTTAATGTGCTTCTTCTTGAGCCACTTCTTTGTTACCTTGGCGGTATGTTTCGGGTCATTGTCATGCTGGAAGACTCATCCATGACCCATCTTCAGTGTTCTTGCTGAGGGAAGAAGGTTCTCACCCAAGATTTTACAATACATGGCCCTATCCATTGGCCCCTCTGTGCTGCAAAGTCAGCCTGTACCTTTAGCAGAAAAATAGCCCCAAAGTATCATGCTTCCACCTCCGTGCTTGACTGTAGGGATGGTGTTATCAGGAAGAAAAATGCTGACTATGACCCTAAACACACCATCCCTACAGTCAAGCCCATAGGTGAAAACATTATGCTTTGGGGCTGTTTCTCTGCTAAAGGTACATGCCGACTTTGCCGCATTGAGGGGCCAATGGATGGGGCCATATAGGGCCGGCGCTACCATGGGTCCCAGTGGGTCCATTGGACCCAGGCAGCACTTTGAGAGGGGCAGCAAATTGAACCACAGCCACCTATCCTCTTCTATTAACCCAGCAAATTAACGACCAAGATTTTTTCTCCAGCAGTTTTTGTGCCATGATGACAACTGCCCCCTGGGCCACTCCACCTACCCCTATACTGCCCTAACCCGCTCCTATACTGCCCTAGTCTGTATATATACTACAATAGCTTGTCCATATACTACCCTAGCCTGTCCATATACTACCCTAGCCTGTCTATATACCACCCTAGCCTGTCTATATACTACCCCAGTCTGCCCCTATACTGCCCTAGCCTGTCCATATACTGCCCTAGCCTGCCCATATACTGCCTTAGACTGTCCATATACTACCCTAGCCTGCCTGTATACTGCCTTAGACTGTCCATGTACTGCCCTAGCCTGCCCTTATACTGAATTAGACCATCCATATACTACCCTAGTCTGTCCATATACTACCCTAGCCTGTCTATATACTGTCCTAGCCTGTCTATATACTGCCCTAGCCTGTCTATATACTGCCCTAGCCCGCCCCTTGGAATTGAACATAATGGTATGTCATATATCATTTTGCATATGGAAAAGGTGCTGTTGCACGTAAATAAGACTTCCTGATGAATTGAATTTCACTTTTAATTATCATGATGTAAGATAATGGATGTGGGGGCCTTTTGGTGGGCGTGATTTTTTTTTTGGGGGGTTGGGTGGGCAGCATTTCATTCTTGGACCCAGGCAGCACAATGTCTTGGGCCAGCCCTTGGGCCATGTATTGTAAAATCTTGGATTAGAACCTTCTTCCCTGAGCCAGAACACTGAAGATGGGTCATGGATGGGTCTTTCAGCTTAACAATGACCCAAAACATTCTGCCAAGGCAACAAAGGAGTGGCTCAAGAAGAAGCACATTAAGGTCATGGAGTGGCCTAGCCATGGGAGGAAAGCCAAATGTTCAGTAGACAAGTTGATTAGCACTAATTGTCTAATTGGTGTATTTTTTTCTAACCTTTAATCCCTTTGTAAATGGCAATATACAACTGTGCTCAAAAGTTTGCATCCCCTTGGAAAATTGGTAATTTACAGCATGTACTATTTTTAAAGAAAACATGAGTGAGCGGGCAAAACACATTTCTTTTATTTCTTATAGGATTCATATTCTGTAACTGTAGGTCATAACAAAATGGCATAATCATAAAGCAAAACATGGCAATAAGTAAACCCCTGTTCAAAAGCTTGCATACACCGAGTTCTTAATGCAGTGTATTTCCTCCTCTTCCATCAATAACAGCATGCAGTCTTTTGTAACAGTTGTCTATGAGGCCCCGAATTCTTGCAGGTGGTATATCTGCCCTTTCGTCTTGGCAAAATTCTTCCAGGTCATGCAAAGTCTTTGGTCGCCTTGCATGAACTGCATGTTTAAGATCTCCCCAGAGTGGCTCGACGGTATTAAAGTCAGGAGACTGTGATGGCCACTCCAGAACCTTCACCTTTTTCTGTTGTAACCGCTGGAGAGTCAACTTGGCCTTGTGCTTAGTGTCATTGTCGTGCTGGAAAGTCCAAGAGCGCCCCATGCGCGGCTTTTGTGTAGAAGAATGCAAATTGTCTGCCAGTATTTTCTGATAACATGATGCATTCATCTTGTCATCAATTTCCACAAAATACACCCCAAAACAGTGAGCCACCACCATGCTTCTTGTCGCTATAGGCCTTGTTGACCCCTCTCCAAACATAGCGCTTATGGTTGTGATCATAAAGCTCTATTTTGGTCTCGTCACTCCAGATTACAGTGTGCTAGAAGCTGTGAGGTGTGTCAAGGTATTGTCTGGCATATTGTAACTGGGCTTTTTTGTAGCATTGGTGCAGTAAAGGCTTCTTTCTGTCAACTCAACCATGCAGATCATTTTTGTTCAAGTATGGTCATGTTATGCTCCTTGAAACAATCACACCATCTTTTTCCAGAGCAGCCTGTATTTCTCCTAAGGTTACCTGTGGGTTTTTCTTTTGTATCTCAAACAATTCTTCTGGCAGTTAAGGCTGCAATCTTTCCTGGTCTACCTGACCTTGGCTTGGTATCAAGAGATCCCTGAATTTTCCACTTCTTAACTACTTGCCGCCCCGCCACAGGGCATACAGAATCATAAGGGAGGAATGCTCCCTCTGCCACAGAGGTCTGTATTTACCTGGCTTGTTTAATGCTAGGTATAAGGAGTTGCTCTTCTTCCTTTAGTTGTAAGACTACAATTTTGATATAAAGCCAGCGTCTGGTAGTTAGGGGTAATTTTTCCAATAACCCGTGGTCTAGCGTACAATGTGTTTTTTTTCCCACTAAAAAGTATTTTGCTGGCTGGGATGAAGAGATTGGCATACTTTTGGAAGAAGCTTGTTTTTAAATGCATTGTACAGATTATTCAGAAAAAAGTAAGCTTGCAGAGTTCAATATTAACTCAGTTGTGTAGTGAATGGGCTTAGGGACTATTCTAGATACGTTTGAACTTGTTAGTTCACTGAGGAGTGCTGAGCATTACTGGTAGCAAAAGTTTGACTTTTTGGACATTTGAAAATCTTAAGCTGTCTGTACACTGTAAACTTTTTTTTAATGTATCCTCATGGGCTGAACAAGAAAAGTCTGTTGATTCTTGTATCCAACTGCTCCACTGCTGGCTATTGTATTCTGACAGCCGACACCCATGGCTGTCAGAATACCCAAACAATGGCTGCATCTAATTTTCAGCCTGGCTCATTTAATTTTCAGATAGCCAGTTTTTGATGAACTGGTTTGAATTATTCTCTATGCATGGCCTGCTCTTTACTACATTAGTAATTGATTAGGAAATAAAATCATGGTTGACCTGTTCTAAGAGTTTGTAAGAAAGGGGAAGAACTCACTCAAGCCAGGCTCTTGATGTGTGATTTCTCTCCTTGACCAGAACATTACATTTACATGCAGAGGGACTAAATAAAGACATTGGAAAGAGTGTGGTCTATTATTAATTAAACAAAAGGCTTTGCTGGAGCAGCCAAAGAGTTGTGTATCATAAGTTCCATTAAAAACAATCATCTTCACTTATCTCATGCATCCAACTTCCAGGTCTAAACTCAGCACAGCATAGATCATATACAGCTAGGAATGGAAGGTACATACAGGCAGGACGTGGATGTTCATATTACTGCCATATTGGGTCAGCACATATGTATTTATATACAGTATATGCAAGCTCTTTTTATGCTGACTGGTTAATGTAGGTGGTGGTGGACCTTTTTGATGACAAGGTCCATATATATTTTTAGAAACGTATGGGGCCATATTGTTTGTTTTATTATAGACCTCAGTATTTTACATTTCTTTTTTAGCATCTCTGTTAGCATTTTTATGAGAAATATTTAGTGTTGGTCAAAAAGCATTTTTTGGGCCTTTTCATGCAGCTGAATACATATATTTGCTTTTGTTTTTGTGCTCATGCGACTACTCAGCCTCCTGTTTTGTCTGCTTTCTGTATGGCCAGTGGGTGAGCTCATATATATCAAGGGAGGAGGACCTCCTTCCTCTTGTTTAAAACTCCCCGTACAGTTGCGATGTTTTTAAAATGTGATAGTGGGTGCAGGTAGAGGATCCACGCCCACTGTCACGGGGAGGTGGTGCTTAATAGTAACATGTTTAACCCTAAATATGGGTGTAACATGTTACTAAAGTTGAACTTATCCTTTACGATGCTTCCTTAAAAGAGTTCTATGGTCACAGCATACACTTTTATATTGTGATTGCTGACTGACTTCTGTTAATCTTTTCCCACAACTTTCTGGACTCCCTGCAAACTTTGTAACTTCTTCTCTGCTGTTTACTTTCAATTTCTAAGGAGCAGTGGTGGCCCGTCCATAGAGGGTGCATGGGCCCCACCCCCCCATCCATGTGTCCGGCCCCCTGATCTACAAATCAGGGCATCGGGGCATCGGACTATGGATTCCAATGGGGAGGGGGTTTGAAGCATGGGATTAGAGCCAGAGGCTCTAATAGGCTTAAAAAAAGGGTGGGCACGGGGCATCAGTGCTGCGCTGCTGGCCGCCCAGGGGGAGGGGGGGTTGTTTGCTCCCCCCCTCAAAAGAAAAACCCATCAGCCGTCCCACTGCTAAAGACCATATATGCCATAGTACCTTGCTGCCTGCAAGCAGTAATTCCTGTACTAACTCCGCTTTCTGAAAAGAAAGTTTAAATGTACACATATATCAAAACACTTATGCTTCTATCCTTGACCAGGCAAAGCTATGTTCTTAGACAATTTTTTAACATTCCTGATAATAACATTCCATTAAATTTCATACACATACTAATGCTTGAGGTCAGCCGTATTAGTGCACTTGTTACAAAAACAATTGAGTATTGTCCATTATAGTTTTTTTATTTGCACTAACATCCAAGTTTTCAGGACAAGCTTTTGGAGTGTACCCCCTTCTTCAAGGTCCAAACTGTACTGCTTGGACCTTGAAGAAGGGAGTACACCGCAAAAGCTTGTCTTGAAAAGTTGGATGTTAGTGCAAATAATAAAATATCATGGACAGTACCCAGTTGTTTTTAAAACATGTACTGATCAAATGTCCAAAATTTTGAAAGCCATCTGTATGAAAGACTTATAATTCCAGTGATTCAGTTCTTCAATAAATTGCAGCAGAGTTAAAAAAAATACAATTATCCATGTCAAACATTCTAAAACAGAGACATCTCAAGTACTCCATGCTTGAGAAAGAACCTCTTTGACAGCTCAAAATGTCCTTTATGCGGACGATTTTGGAAATGTTGAAAAATTACAATGTACAGCTTTATGTGTTATGTGTTTTCCACTTTTTGAATTTGCCGCCAGGCTCCACCCTATGCGACGCAACGCTCACAGGGAACGGAGTCCGGAACCCAAAGGCATCAGGGGAAGATTCCGCCGTTTGACACAGCGGGGGGACATCGCAGGATCCAGCCATAATTAAGCTGTTGTTTTATGCAAAAGGCATTGGGCATTGGAGCCAATGGATTGTGTGTCATTTCAAAATTTACTGATCAACTTGTATTCATTAACTTTGTAAATTGGATGTACTGTATGCCAAGTTGGGGCTTTTACACTAACTTTCAAAACAACACGGTAATATACAAAAAATGACATAACATACATCAAAGTGCAGTCAGTGCATCAAATAGTGAATAGCATTTGGTTTGTTTGTCTCCTTTTTGAAAAAAAACATCAGCCCCTGTAGTGAAAAATAGTGTTCAGTTCACTCAATCCAGCAAATCTTACAAAATATGTGAAGAACTATGTTCCCAAAGCAGAAAGCCTCCACAGACCCCTCAAAAGTGTCTGCTCACCTTCAGTATAGACCTTCTCAACAAAGATCAAACCACACAGAGCTTCGGCCCAGATCAGTTATTTCTCAAAAGTCAGCCTCATGGATCAGCCAGTCCAACCCAAGGGAATTAATCAGCTCAAAGGGAAAGCAAAAACATCCATAGTGTTCCCCAAATAATTTTTTTCATCAAAATAAAGGGAAAAAAAAATCACATTAATAAAGCAGAATAATCACTTGTTGTTCATGCAATGGACGATACACATTCAAAGTGTAGGTCAATCCACACAGTCACAGCAATACCTCTCCCTTAGAACACCCAGCTTCACCCAACATGTTTCGTCATTGCCAGTGCCATCAGGGAATCAGTGAAAGATGGTCATGGACGATTCATTTACACACATATACTATTATTATGCTATTATTGAGTGATTTTTTTTTCATTAAGTGCAAGCAGCTCGAAAATAGTAACTGTTGCATGGATTTTCTATTTATATTTCAATAACTGAAGAAAACTATTACTGCTTTTGCCATTACGCAGGGTATAACATAAAGACATAGAGAATTAATGTAAATGGAACAGAAACATTAATACTGTACAGATGGCACTATACCATTCTACTTGCATTCATGAAAACATTTTCTACCAAATTCATTGTATTAATTTTTTGTAGACATGGGGCTATCTAGCCTCCCGTCTTGTCTGCTTTCTGTATTGCCAGTGAGTGAGCTCATACTGTAGTTTAGACATGTGTGGTTCCTTTTGTTTCGAATTAATATTCGGACAAATTTTTCATTATTCAGAGATTCGGATATATCCGAATATCTGAATTACAATGTAAGCAAAGTTTAACGAATGTTCCGAAAAACTAAACAAAATTCGTCCGAATTTCCGAAATTCAAATTGAAATTCGAATCGAATTTTACATTCGAATTTGAACTGTAAACATACTTCTGAAATCAAAGACTGTTTGTGTTATTGGAGTACCATTTCAAAATAATGATGTTTTTGTGAAGCCAAAGGTGATTTAAAGCGTCATTTTAATCATTTGATGAAGGTTTTCTTTTGTTTGTTCACTTTGCTGCATTCAAATCAAAAATATAACATTTTTGTTTTGCCCGATTCAAAAATTTATCGATTTGAATCGAAAAAAATCTGTAAATTCAAAGAAAATTCGAAAAAATACAAAGACGAATTCCAAAAACGAATTCCAAATACGAATCAACCGAATTTAACTAAACAAAAATAACAATTTTTTTTGTCATGAACATGTCTAATGCAATTATACACATTTGCTATTTTTCTATTTTTTTTTCTATTTCTATTTTTTCCCTGTACCTTTGGGCTCCACATCCGTCTGAGCCCCGGGTAGAATCTCTGCTGCTTCCTGGTCCATGCTCGGCCCTTCCCTCTTATATAACTTGGGTGTTGATTTCATCTGGAAGAATGTTTTTGGTATAGATTTCATGGGCACAATTAACACCCAAAGACCAATTTTTCCGCACCTGTTTACAGGTGCATATCATTTCAATTTTTTACAGGAAGGCCAATTCTTGCTTTCATCAAGAGCACCTCTATAGGGTTATGAAGTGGAGGCGCCACCACCAACACCCAAAGACCAATTTTTCCGCACCTGTTTGACAGGTGCATACCATTGCAATTTTTGACAGCAAGGCCAATTCTTGCTTTCATCAAGAGTACCTCAATAGGGTTACGGTGTGGAGGCACCACCGACACCCAAAGACCAATTTTTCCACACTTGTTTGACAGGTGCATATGATTGCAATCTTTGACAGAAAGGTCAATTCTTGCTTTCATCAAGAGTATCTTATAGGATTACGGTGTGAAGGCGCCTCCGACACCCAAAGCCTGTGGAAGAGACACAGACGGAAGAGATTTATCCAAAAAAATCTCTAATCTTGTTCCCAGTCCACTAAATTGTGGCCTCATCATTGCTTACAAAATAAAGAAAGCTTGCAGGGAAAATGTCATTTTTTTGGCTTTATAAATGCAATTATTGCTGCAGCAGCTTCTATACACAATACAAATGTGCCAATTTACAGTAGACTAAGGGGACCCCCCAGGCACTATATTGAAAGGAATTTTTCATTTTTATGCTTTCACTTTAAGCATCAATAAATCACTGCTCATTTAAAAATGACATTTTTTACAAACTTTTTTTCATTGATACTTGTCCCCCAGGGCAGTACCTGGTCCCCCATAACCATTGTATGCCCATATACACCTTCAAAATGGGCACTTTTGATTTTTCATGTTCGTGTCCCATAGACTTCAATGGGGTTTGTTATTCAGTTCTGAACTAGTGCAATGTTCGAAAGTTCTGGTGCGAACTGAACAGGGGGTCGTTAAGCAGGCACTATAGGTAGAAAGCAAACAGTTCCAGTAGGCCATCATGGTGATTGCTGTAGATAGGCAATATGGCATTGAACGATATCCCATAAAGTCTTAGTGTATATAAGTGACCCCTGCTATCTGAACTGCCACTTCTGTCATTCTCTCTGTTAGTGTGGAGATCTTCTTGCAGGTCTGCAATGGATGAAGAAAATGTGGATATGATATCTGCGGCAAGTCCACCATTTTTGGGCATTTGCAGAACCAGCTCCACCGATGAAGTAAGCTCAGCCATGGTGTCCGTGCTCACGGTCAGGTTCTGCACTGTGTGCCGTGGGGAGGCCTGTGAGCTCTGTGTGTGAACGGGAGTCTCCCTGTTGAGTCTGGAATATTGACAGGAGATTGTGTCCCATCTGTGAGTGAGCATCCTGGTGGGGGTGCTTTCTGATCTTCCCCATGGTCGGCCCAGAAATCAGGCTGGTTTGGGTGGTCTTCCACGTCCTTGTGGCACCAGAGCTCTCTCAAAGAGAGTCCATCTTGGTTGCTGCCCAAACCACATCCCAAAAATCATTGTCCTTTATACCTTCCTCTATAATATGCACTTTTCTGGGTCATGTTTATATCACGTTGATGCAATTTATTGATTTTTACTTATTTATGTGGCTGATTTAGTGGGTGAACGCACCTGTGTTTCTTAACCACTTCAGCCCCGGAAGGTTTTGCAGCTTTAGGACCAGAGCACTTTTTGCGATTTGGCACTGCGTCGTTTTAACGGACAATTGCGCGGTCGTGCGACGTTGTACCCAAACAAAATTTGCGTCCTTTTTTTCCCACAAATAGAGCTTTCTTTTGGTGGTATTTGATCGCCTCTGCGTCATTTCTTATCGCCGCTATAAACAAAAGAAGAGCGACCATTTTGCAAAAAAACCCAAATTTCTTACTTTTTGCTAAAATTCAAATCCAAAAAAAAAATATAAAAAAACATTTTTTTTCACCGTTTTTGGCCGATTTATATTCTTCCTCATATTTGCGATAAAAAAAATTGCAATCGGCGTTTATTGATTGGTTTGCGCAAAAGTGGCCGCGTTTACGGATGATGAGAATTCATTTCTGGGGTTTTTATTTTTTTTTTATTTTTTACTAATAATGGCGGCGATCTGCGATTTTTAGCGGTACTGCGATATTGCAGCGGACATGTCGGACGGCGGTAATAATCATTTTTTATTTTTTTTTTATTTTTGGGGTCTTTACTTAAGAGTAGTAGGCATTTGCGCCGGTGAAAACGCGTTTGGTTAGTTATTTGCGGCTAACGTTAAAAAAAATAGCGTTTATACTCCTTCTTATATTTAGCCGGTTTTTGCCACTTTTTTTTACAAAAAAATATAAAAAAAAAACCTAAACTTAAAATCGTTTTTCATTCTTTAAACCCAAAAAAACGTTTTACCAGCGAGAAGAAAACAAATATCGCCGCTATTCTTTACTGCGTCTCCGCTAGTTTATGGTGGTTTTCTTTC
>BLSH010056541.1:1769172-1800469 GCA_018402905.1 Glandirana rugosa | reverse complement strand
GTATTGTCTGTGATATTATACAAGTCTACAATGTGAGATTTCGTCCCCAAGACTTAATTTTAAGTGGCCCCAGGCCAGTCATTTTATAAGAAGGTCGCCTTCAGACTCACAGTATAACCACGACAGAGTCATAGGGGTGGGGGTCTGTGATGGAGGGGGTCTTTGATTGGTCACGCTGAGATGGGACGGTCTGTAATGGGGGTCTCTAATGGGTCAGTTTCTGATGGGGGTCTGTGATGTAAAAGGGGGGTTGTGCTGTGAAGGGATCTATGTTTTTCTGCACTAGAAAACCACAGGTATCTGCAAGGGCAATAGAAAACAATTGTGAAGTGCACGGGAGGCTGTGATGTAATGGATCTGAGACAGCACCAATATGACACTCAGACTTCCGCTGGAAGAATATTTTACTGACCGGACCCCGGTGAATTTTAATTCAGAACCCCTGCTTTAGAGTGTAACATCTGAACATATTATAGTGTCTGTTATGACTTTGTAGTTTGTGACTTTCATTATCATCTATAGCTGGTAAATGAAGAGTAAAAGCAATACAGACCAGACCCTTACAATTGATGTCACTTAAGCAATATACTGGTACACACCTAGGAATGCAGGACACAGACTGTTCCAAAATTGCAGCTGGTACCCAGTATGGCAGCTGTAACACAGGACTTCAGACATTTATTTGTATGCAATTGCAACGTTTGAACTGCTAAAAGTCCAGAATTGTGAAATTCATTCTGGGAGGGTCTGCATCCTTATTTGGCATTGGCTCATAAGGGAACATTAGATCATCACATCTGCAATATATGTGAAGCATCTGGTGCATCTCCTACTGTCTTGTTACTTGTAGCTTTACATATGCACAATATCATTTTGCCTTTTCATTTTTTACTCTTTCTTCTTGAGTACTGACTTTTTCACGTTTCACTTTTCTAGGGCATCACATTTTGTGCACTTTACAGTGTACCAGTTGTGATTTAAAGTGGCTGTAAAGGGGCAAGGGTTTTTACCTTCAAACCTTCCGTGTGCAGCAGCCCCCCTAATACTTACCTGAGCCCCTTCTTGATCTAGCAATGTCCACGAGAGCCTTGCCTCTCCGTGGACTCGCACTCCCGGTTGGTTTTTGGCAGTGCTGCTGTCAATCACAGCCAGTGAACCACTCAGGAGACAGAGGGGGCGGGGCTCAGGAGCACACCTGCTTGGGTGCCCCCACAGCAAGCTGCTTGCTGTGGGGGCACCCTGCAGGTAGGAGGAGCCAGGAGCTTTGGCGTGGGACCTGAGAAGAGGAAGATCCAGAGCTGCTCTGTGCAAAACCATTGCACAGAGCTGGTAAGTATAACATGTTTGTTGTTTAAAAAAAATCAAGGCTTTAATATTGATTTAATGATTGATGTGATCGCTTTAATGGTTGATCATTTTAATTACAGCTTCAGAATAATATAAATTATGCATGTGTATTTTTTTTTTATTGCCTACAACGCTATTGTAATTATTCATGAATTATAAGGTGCAGTTATTTTTTTATTACATACATCTCTAGAATTGATGCCTAGTATTTGAATTACTGTATATTTCAAGTGGTATTAAACCCAAAACCAAAAATGCAATATATTGAAGCTTACCAATCATTAAATGTGGTGGCTGCATTAGTTCTCTTTTGTTTGGCTTTTTTTTCCTACTATGAGGAATGAGCATGGAATGCACAGCAGACAGCCGCATTGTCACTCTGAGGGGAACTAGGATAGTGTTAAATGTATTAGCAGATTTATACTTCAATTGTTTTTTATTGAATTAACATTCAAGAAAAGAATACAAATATAAGGTATAAAGTGATAGACAGCACATGTCAGTAAATAAAAAAGGAATGTAATGGCACATTTGAATGCAACAAATTGAAGCCAACCCCCAGCTCACACTTTATAGCCACTTACAGCAAACAGGTTTTTTTCCTTTTGGGATAAAAGTTTTGATTGAATAAATAAAAGCTGATCATTTTAACCAGTTCCACACTGCCTACTGTCTATTTACGGCGGCAGTGTGGACGCTGGGTGTGAATCGCCGTAAAAAAGCAGCGATCTGCGAATGGCCGCTAGGGGTGTGCCCGCGGCTCGGGCGGACCCAATGTCCACCGGCGAGCCGCGATGAGCGGCCACAGGCAAAGAACGGGGAACTGCCGATGTAAACACGGCGGTTCCCCGCTCTGTTAGTGGGGGCATGGGAGATCTACTGATCCCTGTCACTGGGATCAGTTAGATCTCTCATGCCCATGGTAGCCCAGTCCCCTCACAGTTAGAACACATCCAGGGAACACAGTTAACCCCTAGATCTCCCCCTGCAGGTTAACTCCTTCCCTGCCAATGACATTTACACAGTAATCAGTGGACATTTACATTTCTGATCGCTGTACAAATGTCATTGGTCCCAAAAAAGTGTCAAAAATGTCCAACATGTCCGCTGCAATATCGCAGTACCGCTAAAAATCGCAGATCGCCGCCATTACTAGTAGAAAATAAAAAAAACTAAAAACCCCAGAAATTAATTTTCACCGTCCATAAACGCGGCCACTTTTGCGCAAACCAATCAATAAATGCCAATTGCGATTTTTTTTTATCACAAATATGAGGAAGAATATAAATCGGCCAAAACCGATGAAAAAAAATGTTTTTTTTATATTTTTTTTGGATTTGTATTTTAGCAAAAAGTAAGAAATTTGTTTTTTTTTTGCAAAATGGTTGCTCTTCTTTTGTTTATAGCGGTGATCAGAAATGACGCAGAGGGGATCACATACCACCAAAAGAAAGCTCTATTTGTGGGAAAAAAAGGACGCAAATTTCGTTTGGGTACAACGTCACACGACCGCGCAATTGTCAGTTAAAGCGACGCAGTGCCGAATCGCAAAAAGTGCTCTGGTCCTAACCTGGGAAATTCTTCCGGGGCTGAAGTTGTTAATCACCCCTGCCAATGTTAAGTGGTTTGTCTCACCCATGTAAACTGATACATTCTGCTGGAGAGCCTGAGCTAGTGAAAAACAGGAGACTTACTGATCAGATCACTAGATGAATATAGAAGAAAGCTTTAAAAAGAGAATTAATACATCTAAGAACTGGAAAGCTGCAATATATTAAATGTTTGCTTTTGGGTTTAATACTGCTTTAATCTGAATGATGTATTAAAGGTGACATTAAGCAAGCACTAACGAGCAGGGCCCTCTGATTCCTACTGTATTTAAATGTATTGTAAAGCGCTCAAGTTGTAAAGCGCTGCATAAACTGTTGGCGCTATATAAATCCTGTATAATAATAATAATAATAAATACATAGATGAAAAACATGTAGAAGAGCTGTTTTACCTGGCAAGGGATTTGTGCTTTCTATACTGTCTATTCATTCTTCAAATTTACACTAGCCTGCCTGATAGCAGAGCCAGCTTGAAGACCTGATTTTTCTCCACTGCAGTTAAATTGTTTTAGCAGACCTCGTCTCTGCACCTAACCTGTGATTGGCTCTGCTGGAACAGCAGCAGACTGATTAACTCGTCTTTCTGTTGCTCTGTTCTCTCCTCCTATCAGTATGTTCCTTGCTTTGAGTTTATCATAGGAATTGGACAGTCAGCTGTATACACAATTATTGAGACAGTACCTCAAAAGCCTTATTAGTGTAACCTATGTGGTCTGGTAGAGACCCCTGCCGAATATTGATCCTTGTAGAAGTCATGTGGTTGATCTGGGTATGAGTAGATAGGGATGTAGATGTATTCAAACCTACAAAGATGGATCCAGTTGGGCTAGAGAGAGATCATAATTGAGAAATGGAAAGATAGGACAAAGGGAGGAAGGAAAATGTAATTTCATAGCCAAAAATATGCCCCCAAAGTACAATGTTGCTGAGGCCCTCAGTGAAAGTTGTGTTGTTCCGTAATACCTTGTACAACTTTAAGGCTGGGTTCACACTAATGCGAATTGGATGAGGGTTTCCTGCATCCAATTCACATGACGAGAGTGTGCCTAGCTCTCAATGGTGCTGGTTCACACATCTCCATGGCGGCTGCGAAGCGGATTGCACAAGGGTCCTGTGCGTTTTGGCTCCATTTCAGATCCAAATTCAGGCAAAAATTTGGGCCTGATTCGTCCCTGAAACAGAGAACAGGAACGCACCGGACCCCTGCTGTGAGCTGCGTCTGCACTAAGTGTGAACCCAGGTTAAGGCATCACCTAATTTTAATCCATTTAATTTTAACCCATTTAATTTTATTTTTAATTGACACAAGTTCCCCACAGCACTGTCTGACTCCTCATGCTATTTGTTTGGAAATAGCTTGCCCAGCAGCCCACAAAGGGTCACGATTGCTCATTAAAATCTCCCTCCTATTGACTTGACAGTGTGGTCTGCAGCAGAGTTTATAGTTCACAAAAGTTTGTAAGGATTTGCACTACCCTTGGCTAATCTAATCTTGGCGAGTTTGCTTATCCTTAGTTATATGCTATATGGGAACATGGTGTGTAATGGTGGGGGGGGGGGGGGTGTATTATTTTTAATGTGGGGTATATAATCTAATGTGGAGAGGCAGCACATATTATTTAAAATTTGAGGTAGAGTTTGCCCTGGTTCTCTGCGGTTCCCCTAAAGTTTTTCCTCTTCTTTTTGCGCAAGCCTTCTGATGAAGACTGCAATCAAGTAGCCGGCTGGGGACCACGCGGATATTCAGGATCCTGCCATCTCCCCAGCATGGCCAATGGATGCGAGCCACCCTTAGCTATGGCGGGGTCCACCGCATCCTGTCCCTTCCGTGCGGGCGGCCGGTGGGTTAAACGCCCCACCTGCGTACCCAGTCTCCAGGCTATGGCCTGCTCCAGGGGTCGCTTGGCCTGCAGCATCCCTCCCCGCCTGGGGGGAGGAAGGTCTGCTCCGGGTGGCTACCCGCTACGTCCATCTTGATGGGTGAGTGACACCCTCCTCCTCCCTGAGGCAGAGGGGGGGCGACTAGCGGTGGGGGGGTTACAGGACCACTGGTCCCTGTCATGTCTTTTTCCCCCCCTCACGCCCGCCCGCCCGCCCGCCCAATGACCCGCCCGCTCAGCCGCTAACCGTCGCTCTGCCGCTCGCCTATTTGCAACCTCTCGGACCGCTCTGTCATGCGGTGTCCGCCGCCATTTTGGGAGCGTCGGCCTCCATTTTCACTGAGCCGCGGTTGCCGCCATTTTGCTGCGGCCATTTTGGTGGTGTTTTGTTTGTGGCGGCCATTTTTGGTTGGTCTCCCTGTATGGGAGTTTCCATGTGCTTTTGGCGCCATTCCTGCTCCTGGGAATGCAGCGGCGGCAGCAGCAGCATCAGCAGTGGCAGACTTGTCTCAGCAGCGGTGGCATTGGCGACAGGGCGGCCTCTTTTCACACACAGGGTTCCACAAGTATTGCTGGTTTCTCTCCCTGGGGTGCGGGAGCGGCAGTGCTGGGTCCTACTTGGGCAGTCCTGAGGCTCTGCAGGGAGTGGCATTGTGGGGGGCGTATGGCTGGTAGGCCTCACAAGTGTCCTGGCGGTGGCGCAATGGCGGCTGAACCGACAGTTGCTTCTCTGGAGGGGTCCGCGGAGGCTCAGGCCATGCTGGGACCTTTGGTTCCCCTGGACCAAGTAACCTCTATCTTGGAAGAGTTTTTCGCCCGGGGGAATTGGACCGGTGTAGGGGGGGCCCAAAAAGCGCCCCCTCCCCCACAATCCTCTGAGGAGGACTCCGAGCCGGAAGGGGGATCTGGGGTCACTGGGACCCCCGTGGAGCTCTCAGAAGGAGAGCTGGAGCCGTCAGATGGGGAGGAGGACCAGGGGGCCTCGGTGGCACGCGAAAGGGCGCTGGTGGGCACCCTGGTCGCGGCCGTCCGTAATTCACTACACCTGGATCAGGATGGAGAGTCACAGGCGTCTGCCTATACGTTTGGGTCCAAGAAGCCCTCTCGTGCTCCTAAGGTGTTTCCCTACCTCCAGTATTTTGACCAGTATGTCTATAAGGAATGGCAATGGCCACTAAATTTCTTTACCCTACCAAAACGTTTTTCTGTGCCCCATCCCTTTGAGGACAGCCTGTTACAGAAATGGGTCTCCCCCGCGGTGGATCCGCCAGTGGCCCGCCTGAACAAGGCAACAACTATTCCCTTGGAGGGGTCTCCCTCTTTCAGGGACCCGGCCGATAGGCGGACGGAAACAGTCTGGTGGCAGGGGTAGCTAAGGCCTTGGCGTCAGTCATGGTATCTCAGTCGCTCACAGAGTGTGCGATGGAGTGAGGCTCGGGGCGGCGTAGATTCACCAGAATCCGTGCAGCGAGCAGACCACCTGGTGCAGGGGCTTCGTTACCTCTGCGACGTAGCTCTGGACTTGGTACCAATGTTGTCAAAAATGTTGGTTTTTGCAATCATTATTAGGCACCTGCTGTGGCTGCGACCCAGGTCGGATGACCACGCGTCCAAGAAGGGCCTCATGGATCTTCCCTTTAAGGGTGGTCGGCTCTTTGGGCCCCAATTGGATGAAATCATTAAGGATTTCACTGGGGGGAAGAGTATGTTTCTTCCGGAACCCAAGCGGCATGACCAGCGCCGCAAGCAGGGGCCTCAGCCCTCAGGGCAGAAACATTTTTTTGTGTGCCCGGTCAGGCGGGTAGGAATTCCCAGCCCGGCAAGTCTGCCTCTGGCTCCAGTAAGCGCCCCTGGCAACGCAAGCCCATAAAGTTGGAGGATAAGTCCTCCTCCGCATGATGGGTTGCCCCCGCCCGTCTCTCGGGTGGAGGGCCGTCTTCTGGGGTTCGCGGACCGGTGGGCTGCTCGCATCTCCCACCGGTGGGTGCGGGAGGTGGTGTCCTCCGGGTACAAGATAGAGTTCAGCACTCAGCCCCCGGACAGGTTCTTCCCGTCCAATTTAAGGCTCCCTTCGGAGCGGCGGCTAGCTCTGCTAGGGGCTGTGCGGTCGATGTCCGAACAAGGGGTATATGTGCCAGTCCCTCCGGCAGAGAGATTCCGCGGCTTCTACTCAAACCTCTTTGAGGTGCCAAAGAAGGGGGGCGGGGTCAGGCTGGTTCTGAACTTAAAAGCGCTCAATCACTTGTGAAGGTGTGCAAATTCAGGATGGAGGCAGTCCGTTCGGTCGTGGCCGCCCTGCTCCGGGAGATTGGCTGGCCTCCCTGGACATCAAGGACGCATATCTGCATGTTCCCATTTGTGTCCGGCACCAGCGCTTCCTGCGCTTTGCTGTAGGGGACCTTCATTACCAGTTTGTGGCTCTCCCCTTTGGCCTGGCCTCGGCTCCGTGGGTCTTCACTAAGCTACTGGCCCCGGTGCTGGCTCTGCTGAGACAGAGGGGCATTGCTGTGGTAGCCTACCTGGACGATCTTCTCCTGCGAGCGGAGCGGCTCCGGCTCTGGAGGACAATGTTGCTATCACTCTGACCTTGCTGAGGGACTTCGGTTGGCTAATCAACCTGCAGAAGTCGACACTGACCCCGTCCTGTCGCCTCGAATATCTGGGTCTGACATTGGACACAGTGCAGGCGAAAGTATTCCTACCTCCGGACAAGCAGCGGTGCGAACCCTGTTGTCACGACGGTGGTCCTCCTTATGTTTATTCATGCGGGTGTTGGGGCACATGGTCTCGACCTTCGAGGTGATTCTGTACACCCAGCGTCACACCCGGCTCCTGCAGCGAGCGATACTACTGCAGTGGGACAGATCTCCCTCGTCTCTGGATTGACTGATCCACCTGGATCATTAGACCAGGGGGTCGTTGACTTGGTGGCTTCAGGCCCCGGCAATGACCACGGGGAAGTCGTTCCTTCCCCTGGAGTGGTCAATAGTCACGACGGACACCAGCCTATCGGGCTGGGGAGGTGTCCTGGGGCAACTGTCGGCCCAGGGCCGTTGGTCGGCGCAAGAGTCGCGACTTCCGATCAATGTGTTGGAACTGAGGGCGATCAGGCTCTGTCTCTCCCACTGGTCGGCAAGGCTGTGCGGCCTCCCGGTTCGGGTTCAGTCGGACAACGCCACGGCGGTGGCATACGTGAACCATCAAGGCGGAACGAGAAGCTCGGCGGCAGCTGCAGAGGCAGCCCTCATTCTAAAGTGGGCAGAGCTTCATGTGCCAGCACTCTCCACCATCTACATTCCGGGTGTAGAAAATTGGAAGGCGGACTTCCTCAGTCGCCAGAAGCTGGACCAAGGAGAGTGGTCCTTGCATCCGGAGGTGTTTCGCCAGATTTGCGAAAGGTGGGGCAAGCCAGATGTAGATCTCCTGGTGTCCAGATTCAATCACAAGGTGAAGACCTTTGTGTGCAGGTCAAGGGACACGTTGGCGGCAGCCACGGACGCCCTGGTGGCCCCATGGTCCCGGTACAGGCTCCTGTACACCTTTCCTCCTCTCAAGCTTCTACCGCAGTTGTTGCGCAGGATAGAAGTGGAGGGAATACCGACAATCCTGGTGGCCCTGGATTGGTCTCGGCGTCCCTGGTACAACGACGTGGTGCGGATGGTAACAGACATTCCCTGGTGACTCCTGCTTCGTGAAGATCTTCTGTCGCAGGGTCCCTGCTTTACCGTCGCTGGCTTTGATGGCATGGCGATTGAGTCCCAGGTACTGAGGGACAGGGGGGTCTCTGAGTCAGTGATCTCCACCATGCTTAAGGCGCGCAAGTGTACTTCACGCAAGATCTATCATCGCACCTGGAAAGCCTATATTTCTTGGTTGGAACCCCCATTCTTTTGCAGTTGCTCGGATGCTTGCCTTTCTTCAACAAGGCCTGGACCAAAAGTTGGCATTGAGCACCCTCAAGGGCCAGATATCCGCTCTGGCGATTCTGTTTCAGCGTCCTTTGGCGATGCATTCATTGATCCGTACATTCGTACAGGGTGTACGTCATGTGGCTCCTCAGGTACGGTCGCCACTGGCGCCGTGGGATCTGAATTTGGTACTTTCTGTACTGCAGAAGCTGCCCTATGAGAAGATCAGGGATATTCCCTTACAGTTGCTGTCCCAGAAGGTCGCCTTCTTGGTGGCTATCACATCCGCTAGGCAGGTGTCTGAATTGGCAGCTTTGTCGTGTAGGTCTCCATATTTGGTCCTACATAAGGATAAGGTGGTGCTGCGTCCGTCTCCTTCATTCCTTCCAAAGGTAGTCTCCTCCTTTCACATTAATGAGGACATTGTCCTCCCTTCCTTGTGTCCGCACCCGTCTCATCCTAAGGAGATTTCTCTGCATTCCTTGGATGTGGTGAGAGCATTGCGGGTGTATTTGGCAGCTACGGCTCCTTTTAGGAAGTCGGATGCACTGTTTGTGCTGACGGATGGGCCGCGCAAAGGGTTGGCGGCTTCATTGGCCACTGTTTCACGTTGGACCAGACAGACCGTGACCCATGCGTATACTGTTCGGGGGCCAAGTCCCCCCTTTTCCAGTCACGGCTCATTCCACCAGGGCGATTAGCACTTCCTGGGTATTTAGACACCAAGCTTCGGTGTCTCAGGTGTGCAAGGCTGCTACTTGGGCCTCGGTGCACACTTTTGTTAAGTTTTACAAAGTTGATGTGTCAGCATCTGCGGATGCTGCTTTTGGCTGCAAAGTTTTGCAGGCAGCGATGTAGGCGCACCTGGCGCCTCCCGAGATCATTCTGTTGGGTACAGTTGTTATTGTTTACCCACCCCTCTTGTTTGACACTGCTTTGGGACGTCCCCACGTGTCATGAATAGAGGCTGCGTCTGTCAATGAACATAAGAGAAAATAGGATTTTATTAAGATCTTACTGTAAAATCCTTTTCTCTGAGTTCATTGACAGACGCAGCACCCACCCCTCGGTGTTGTGTTTGTACGGCTTGTTATGAACTGATATGCTATGCAGGGCTGAGGGGTTATGTGCTGAGAAAGGACGGCCCGCTGGGAGGGGCCAGCTTTGCTTTCTGAACTTTCATTCTGCCTAGTCTACTCCTAGTAAAAGGTACATAACCCACGTGTCATGAATACAGGCTGCGTCTGTCAATGAACTCAGAGAAAAGGATTTTGCGGTAAGATCTTAATAAAATCCTATTTTTGCAACATCATACATTTTACATACTGTGATACATGGAGGGAGCTGTGACTTGGCTTGGGTCCCATATAGCAAGCTGCTTGCTGTGAGGTTACTGAACAGGAGGGAGACCAGAGGATCTTAAGAAGAGGGACCTGAGAAGAAGAGAAGCTGAGCTGCCCTGTGCAAATCCACTGCAACAGTTGGTCCATGTACAGTATATACTTCACATTGTAGTCTCCGTTCCTTTTATTGCTTCCTTTCATGTGAAATACCTGATCCTGCCAGTCTCACTTTTACTTGATTTCAATTGACCTCAGCAAGCACAGAAACAGATTGGTGCTTCTGTAGTCAGTTTACATCCATAAGCTTGCTATATGGAGATACAGGATGCCATGCCGATGCATGGCATGTCCTTGTCTTCTGTAGTCAATTTCTCTGCCATGACCCCTGCTAGCCCTGCCTTGTTGATTGCCAGGAGCTCCAGTTGGAGCCTTCCTGTCTAACTGCAGCGGCAGCCTGTAGGAGCAGAGTGCATAGCCTAGTAGAACGCAGCAGACACAGAGGGGGAATGCAGTTTCCCATCTGTGTGTGATGTAATCAGGTGCCCGCCCCCTGCTATCCAAGAGGAGAATTAAAAATAAGTCCTGTAGACCGGAGTCAAGCAAGGGTACAAGGAACAATGGACAAGGTAGGTCAGGAACAGGAGCAGAATAAGGACTGGGTTTACAGATAACAGGTACAGGAAACAGGTTCAGGATAACTGGCTTAAGGAGCAGTGGAACATAGAATGCAGGCACACAAGTAAAATAACTGAAAGATTCCTTAAGAGAGTTAAATACCCTCCCAGTAGCTAGCATCACATGAGTATCATTTCCTGGGACCTGCTGACACTGGATCTGAACTCTTTGAAGATTCATGAACCACAGTGCCACCAGCAATGACCCCCAACACTATGGACCTGGGATCAATTATTAGATTTATTTGAAAAATAAAAAAAGACAATTAGAATTCCTCTGCCAAGAGGCACAGTGCAAAACAAGGCATGTCAGTAATAAGGCAAGATCAACTGCAGAAAGAACACAGGCAACATTGATAACTAGTCCCAAGTCCCTCTGCCTGCCTTTTTGGGTACAGCTTATGGAGTTCAGTCCCACTTTAAATAAATCCAAACACCTGCAGGAAATGCTGTCAAAAATATGTGTAGACACAGCAAAATGTTTGCAAATTACTTCACTCCTTGCAAAATATGGCATATAATTACAGTAGCAGGATTTATAAATACATAATAAACAGTTGCGCTAAAATATTTTGAAAACAAACATCATCAACCTGTGAAATTTAAAGTGCATAGAGTATAAGTGAAGGTAGCAGGACGTAGCCAAAAGTGTCAAAAATTGATGTGAAATAAGCAAAACAGTTCTTGATAAATGGTCTAGGTGATCCGATAATCAGTCCAACACCACCAATGTGAAGATAGCCTGAATCACATCCACCGTTGGAATTCACTAAAGGTAGGTAAACCACCACCGGAAACGAGTACACCTCAAAGTGAGAGGTACCCTTACCAGAGGTCAGGGATTTGCAGACTGGCAGAAAATAATCCTCTGCAGGGTATCTTTGCAGGTATCTCTCTCCTCCCAATGATCAGGCAGGGTAATACCAAACAGCTTTTCCGGCTCAGACTAGCAATCCCGTTAACTCCATCAAGTATATATCATAAAAAGGAGAAGGGTCCAATAGTGTAAATCCATTTAAAAATAAGTTTATTAAAAAACAAAATGGGTACTCACATTAAAAACAATTGAATCGCGTATAATATGCCGGCTAGCAATTGCAAAGACGAGCGTTCCCGTTCCTGTTTACACTTGTAGGCGTGGTGACGTCAGCTGTAGCTCCGCCCTTCATGTTTCGTCATACGTGACGTCTTCCAGGGGCAGGATTTATAAATGGCAGATCTTTCTGCTGGATCCTGAGAGAAAAGCAATCAGCTTGTCTGTATTTTAACATGTTGCTGTTTTTTCAAGAATTGTTGCTATTTAACCCATGGCCCCCTTCATGACCAGGCCATTTTTTGAGATACGGCACTGCGTTAATTTAACTGATAATTGCACGGTTGTGCGAGGCTGTACTCAAATACATTTTTTTGCACTATAGACAAAAAAAGAGCGAGAATTTTTAAATAAAACAAATATTTTTTACTTTCTGCTATAAAACACATCCAATAAAAAAATTTAAAAAATTACATTTCTTCATCAATTTAGGCCAATATGTATTCTGCTACATATTTTTACTGTGGGAAAGCAGAGATCTGTGTTCCTGTTTTGCAGAAACAGAGGATCTCTACGTTCACTAACACAGAAAAGGGGATCTGCCTTGTAAACAGGTAGACTGCCTTTCTGCCTCTCCCAAGAATGATCGGCAGGTCCCGTTGGACTCGCAGATTGGTTCCCACTGTGTCCAATCACAGCAGGAGCGGGCCGGCGGCGGCACGTGTGCGCGCCCCAGACCGTGATTTCCTGTTGGGAATATCACATTTTTGTTGCAGGGGATGCCTGAAATCTGACTTTTATCTTAGTGCAGACTTCTGGGAAAATCTGTGAGCCAATCACACAAGCACATATGATAATGCTAATTGGTTGCGCTTGTCCAAAAACCGTGTACAACATAAAATTAAATGGGAATACGCTCCTCTAATAAAATATACTCATAAAGCCCATCTAGTGATATTCAAATAAAGGTCATATGTGATAAAACAATTCATCTGTGATAAAGCAATTCATTAATCTTCACACATTTCCAATTGTGACTCTTCTAATTTTCACTTTATGTGGGATAAAACATGCAATTGTGGCGATCCCCACCACCAGTTCACCACTGCGCTCATGACCTGAAAGATCTGACAGCGCCTTCCCCGGCTGGGGTAAAATCCAATGAATGGTTAAAGATCTTCTCCTCCTCTCCCCTCTTCGGGTTTAGCTGAAGCTGTTAACAGGTTGTAAAGATATCCCCTCCTTTTCTCCTCCACCGTCCCTCAATCAAAATAAATAGGCTTCCATTGTGTAGTATTTAAAACCTTGTAATATTTATTGAACAGCATCCGTTTACATTTAAAATCAGGATAAAGCGCATGCTCATTCCTTCCCAAATCCCGATATACTCTGTCACCCGACTCGGCCTAACGCTTGTCGTCACTAACACGTGACTTCCTCAAGGGTCAAGGGTCGGGTGTGTGGTGACGGCTTAAATGCAGGCACACGCTGATATACAATCACATGTATGGACAGACCACAAGAAAATGGCGGGAACACAGACAGACCACACAAGCAGGAAATTATGTTTCCGGGGGGGTGTTTTGTTCACATTCTGTGTACAGAACACCTCCAGGTAGCCGTATTGCATTTTACAGAAAATGCTGCAGAAGGAAAGGTCATTTTTAATAACATTCAGTTACAATATGACTTTTGTCACAATTATATGCACTATATTATTTTTTTCTTTATTTGCTAATTTTTCCCCACAAGAGTAGAGTTACCCTTTAAGTTAAAAAAACCTTCTGCATGCAGCTATCCCTCTCCAGCCCACCCTTATACTTACCTGAGCCCAAACTCAATCCAGTGATGTGCACAAAAGCAAAGGCTCTGTCGGTGCTCTTCCTCCTCATTGGCTCAGAAACAGAAGCATTGGCTCCTGCTGCTGTCAATCACAGCCAGGGGAGGAGGGAACGGGGGTCAATAGACACACAGACCGGGGCTCGGAGGGAGCAGGCACGAGTGCCCCCATAGTAAGCGCTTGCTATTGGGCCACTCAGCGGATAAGGGAGGAGCCAGGAGCGCTGGCGGGTAACCCAAGAAGAAAAAAACATGTTTAATTAATTTTAAAAAATTCAACCCTTTAATACAATTTTAATTAAAAAAATAGTTTTCTATTTTTTTTTGGAACTTGTTAACTTTGCAAAATAATTATTTTTACACTTTTTTGGTTAAACGTGCCTTGATTCTGATATGCAGAAATATATATATTTTTAGTGTGAAAATTATTATATTTTTTAATGTAAAAAATTATTATATTTTAATGTGAAAAGTATTATATGTTTTACGTGAAATTTTTATGAATTTATTGTTATTATTATTTTGTAGTTCCTTAATGACACTTACTATATGTTTTGCTCTGTGTCTCTCTATAATTTAAAGAGGTGGTCCCACCTGTAGAAAAAAATTAAAAGTCAGCAGCTACAAATACTGTAGCTGCTGACTTTTAATATATGGACACTTACCTGTCCATAGAGCCCGCAATGTCGGCACCTCAGCCGACCTTTGGATCGGCTGTCAGGTGCTGCTGCCGCTATCTCCACAAGGCCTTTTAGCTTCACATACAGTTCCCTACTGCGCATGTGAGGAAGGAGGAGGGGGGCCGTAATTCCGAGGGGTGGCGCTGCTGCGTCGTCTCCGGAAGTGGGGAAGTGAATAAGCGGAAGTTCCACTTTTGGGTGGAACTCCGCTTTAAGTCTGTGTTATATCTAGTGAGCAATATATTTTAATTTTATTGTACACCCTGTTCAATATTTCCATTTAGAAATTCACTTCCTATATCTCCTGCAGTACTCTGCCTTTAAATGATCTTTGAAACGATTCACATCCCGTGACCATCCTTCCATGGGGTCTTCCCCATTGGTGGCGAGTTGGTTTAAATGACATTCCATGACCAATACACATTTTAAAGCAGCTGTTCTCTTCTTGGCAAAGCAGCAGGGACTAGACCAAAGTAACACTATATTTGTGGGTCAGGAAGTAAAATCATTTAACTCCACTGCCCATATAATATAAGGAATGTCTGAAATGTTATTTATGAGGGTCATTTTCTCCTAACACCCAACCACCTCATGCTCATTAATTAGTTTGGTAGGTATTTTATAGTTTCACTGGTAATGCTTGCCAGGAGGTATTTAAATATTACATATAAAGATGTATATTATTACATGTTACAGTTCTTTAGGTCACATTCTTTCTTCCATACTGAGGCACAATGATAGTAAATGGGGGAGGTGTATCAGAGCTTCGAAGTCTGAGCAAAGTCGAGGTTTATACTTTCATAGTAAGACTGGATTATTAAGCAGTGCTATTTTTTAGATGAGTTTATACTAGCATTATAAAAATGCTAGTAGCCTGGATTTTATGTTTTTGACTTGGCTTCAGTACATTTTGAGTCACTGACCTTGAAAACGTATGTAGATCAAAAAAGTCAGGAAAAAGTCAGAAGTCCTTATCTGCATGATTTTTCTGGATTACTAACCCAAAGGCGGAGGGAAAGTATGAAAGCAAGGTAACTAGCATCCTTGGAAGGAATGGTCAGCAATGGCCACCATGTTGTTGCCATGGGCGGTTTTAGCTCTGCACCCTTTACCTAAGCTGAAGCCCCCATATAATTAAAGCTGGACTTCAGGCACCAGTTAAAGACTAAAAGATGAAGTTACTATGTCCTTTCCTTTTTCTCCAGTTTCAAAGAAAACAGTGAAAAAGTCAGGGTTAGAACAGCTTCTCCTGTACTTCCGTCCCTAGCCAACACCAGTACTGCAGCTTGCAATGGAACCTTCACTGCTGATGAGTTTTTACCCCCTACACTCTCCTGCCTAATACATGGCCCTTTTTGAAGAGTGAGCTCAGAGAGAATAGGAAATCCTGGGAATATCAGTCCCAGCAGTCTTTGCATTATGCAGGGGTGATGCTGCGGTGTGGTAAGTCCCCTTTCCAAGATCTGAAGCAGAATACCATAAAAGCAGTCAGAAGTCATCACTGGACCACTACCTGAAATTTCAACAAAGGTTGGAAAGACACAAGTACTCAAACTACAAAGCCCTGCTTTGGTTAGTGCAACCGAAGTTTAGCTTTACAACTCTCTTTTTTGTACGGATGTTGGAAGGTAAAAGTGGAACTTTAGTCAGAAAACTAAGTCCTGCTACATTACTTCAGGTTGGCCCCTTTTGCATGTATAGTGATGTAAAACATTAAAAATAAGTGTCTATGCTGTTTAAAATCAAGTAGTATACTGTCTCACCCTGTTCTGCACACGCTCAGTTGCTCTCCATCTTTAGTCATTTTTAGGCACTGCCGATTTTGTAGAGGTCCATCTGACAGCCTTAAAGTGGAATTAAACCCTCCTATCCTTTACAGCCAAGGAAGCTGCTTCTGTGTTATCTGCAACTGCCGTGGTGCACATTTGATCAGTTATTATGACACCAGACATTTGATGGTTTGACAGTTTGGTTGAGGATACAAGTAAATGGGACAATTAGCAATCCTAGCATTTCAGGAATGTGTTTTTTTTAAACCGTTAAATCGATGGGTTCAGTTCCGCTTTCTGATTTACTGCTGTTCAGGGACTCTGGGCTTCAGCAAAATGGCAGACTCTGGCAAGAAGAAACAGGAGCAATGCTGGAGGCAATTTATAGCACACACTAATTTTGGTAGCCTAATTATTAATGTGGAATGTATGTTCCTTGCTAAAGAACATTATTTTTTATCAAGTTGTGATGGTTAAAGTTCCACTTTAAGTGGAGGAATAGTTTGGAGTGAATAATAGTCATATTTTGAGATATATGTTTACATTTGTACCATTTTTGGCAGGGAACAATTTAAGTGATTGACAATTTAGATGATAATTTGTAAACCCTGATTTTAGAGGCACTAATTAGCAGTACACAAATGTTTTACTACTTTAGCTACTCTTTCAGCATAGGGCATTGCATTTCATGGTCTGTGAATGCAACAAGGTGCCTCCTGTAGAGGTTAGTGTATATTTGAATTTATCCATACTTTTTTAAATGTACAGAATATTTAGGTTTTTTTTTCTTTTGGGTCCCTTTATATCTATTGAACCCCTATATCTATTGTTTATAGAGACACATTCTTGATAAGGGGTACTTGACAAAGGTGCAAGCACAGCGAGGATGCTCAGGTCCAGCCAAGGTTCAGCACCCTTTTCACTCCCACCCATAGCAATGTCCCCAATATGTTTCACCCACTGCAGGGCTTAATCATGGGGAAACATATTGGCAGCATGAAGCATGGGGCATAGTTATAGTAACAGTTGTAGTGTAGTCAGTACAGAGTGATTACAGTTAGAACAACCCAACCAATCCCTTTCACAACTCACAGGCCAGCCTATAATCATCTCCACCATTCCGGGGGCCAAGGCCCTGGAGTCCACTGTACTCCACCAAATAACAGGCTGCAAACCAAAGACATTCAACTCCAGACAAGGCTTTTTGCATTGACAGCAGACTGCTTACTCCCACCCAAAGCCATGCTCTCAAGATATTTCACCCATAGCAGGGCTATAATCATGGGGGACCCTCATCCCCATGATTAAGTCCTACTGTGGGTGAAACATGTTGGGGATCTTGCTTTGTGTGGGAGTGAGCGGTGTGCTGCCATTGCAATAAACATTGGCTGGAGTTGAACGTCTTCGGTGTGCAGCCCGTTATTTGGACGATGGAGTACAGTGGACTCCAGGGCCTTGGCACCCGGTAGGGTGGAGGAGGATACAGGCTGGCCTGTGAACAGTGAAAGGGGTTGAGTTCATCTAACTGCAAGCACCTATGGCATCTATCTATGGCATCTATACTGATCACACTGTACCTGTTACTATAATTTTAGTTTCAGGACTATATTCGTCATTCTTCATTAGTTAGGGTATTGTGGGAAAAAAATATATAAAATATGTTTTTATTTTTTTTTTACATTTATTTTGTGTTACATTCATTGATGTTGTGATGTGTTGTCCGTGTACGGAGCTACATTTTCAACTAGAGAAAATTGTTTCAGTTTAGGAATGTACAGTATATAGTTTCCACTTTTATATAAAGGCCGAACTTGCCTCAGTTGTTTCCTTTTAACTCAGAGCAGCTGGCTAGGTGAGAGGATGTTACCAGGGTAACCGCACATAATATGTGCCAGCAGCAGCAAAGCCATCACGAAGTATAGAGGTGTGAGATAGTTTACAAGGCTCTTGATTGGCTCTTTTATAAATTTAACAACCCCATCCCCACTACATCCAAGAATTGCTGACCTCCCCTTGCCTTCATTTTTAGATGCGTTTGTAGGTTCTAAATACTTTTTTGTTAAACTCTTACTTTCTGGTTATTAAATTCTTTGTTAGGTCACCTAGTCATAAGTATGTTCCCAAATTGTTCTATAATGCTTAACCATCTGTACATTTTACACACAATTATGAATATTAAAGTGAAATTGTGGACAAAATGAAAATTGTCATGCATGGCGCAGTTTGTCGCTAGCATTAACACGTAGTCTTTGTTTTCCCAAACCCCCCTCCCCTGGTTTTTTACCTGTTGATTCTGCTTTTTTTAACTTCATTTAATAGACCAAGCTGTGCAGCAAAAGTGGAAGTTAGGGATTGACACAGACCATTTAACACTGACAGGGGTGCTAACAATGATCAGCATTTATTAATTCAGTTAATTCTATATCCAGAAAATAAACTGTTGGCTGTAACTGCCTAAAAAGTGTTAGCTTGAATTCAGCTCCATAATTAGAAGAGCCACCCTAAGACAGGAAGTGTGCTGCTGATTGAATCGCCAGGGTAAAATAAACAAAAAAATCCTAAAAACAGAAAATGAATGCAGTCACTACATCTAAGGATTGGTAATACATTTATATTTAGGTCCTCAACTCCAGACAGGCACAAAACAGTACTATTTCATATAGTTATGTGTTTATTAAATGACAAAAAGCAGTAGAAGAGTCTTGTGCTGTTAGTCATCAACCCATGCAAAAAGTTTGAAGTTTTAATGATACCTTTTATTGGTTAACAAGTTAATAAAGAGTGATACCTTGTATTGGCTAACAAGTTAATAAAGAGTGATACTTGGTATTGGCTAACAAGTTAATAAAGAGTGATACCTTGTATTGGCTAACAAGTTAATAAAGAGTAATACCCGGTATAGGCTAACAAGTTAATAATGAGTGATACCCGGTATTGGCTAACAAGTTAATAAAGAGTGATACCTGGTATTGGCTACCAAGTTAATAAAGAGTGATACCTGGTATTGGCTAACAAGTTAATAAAGAGTGATACCTGGTATTGGCTAACAAGTTAATAAAGAGTGATACCTGGTATAGGCTAACAAGTTAATAAAGAGTGATACCTGGTATTGGCTAACAAGTTAATAAAGAGTGATACCTGGTATAGGCTAACAAGTTAATAAAGAGTAATACCTGGTATTGGCTAACAAGTTAATAAAGAGTGATACCTGGTATTGGCTAACAAGTTAATAAAGGGTGATACCTTGTATTGGCTAACAAGTTAATAAAGAGTGATACCTGGTATTGGCTAACAAGTTAATAAAGAGTGATACCTGGTATTGGCTAACAAGTTAATAAAGAGTGATACCTGGTATTGACTAACAAGTTAATAAAGAGTAATACCTGGTATTTGCTAACAAGTTAATAAAGAGTAATACCTGGTATTTGCTAACAAGTTAATAAAGAGTAATACCTGGTATTGGCTAACAAGTTAATAAAGAGTAATACCTGGTATTGGCTAACAAGTTAATAAAGAGTGATACCTGGTATTGGCTAACAAGTTAATAAAGAGTGATACCTGGTATTGGCTAACAAGTTAATAAAGATACAAGCTGTAATAGAACGCAAGCCACTATATTCAGATCCAGCAGTAGGGCGGTTCTACCTGGGCCAAACCATCTCTCGAATTGGCAGGCTTATGCGTTTCGAGGGACACTCCCCCTTCTTCAGTGCTAAACTTTAGCTTGCATTTTCTTACATCTGTGAGTATGTTTTTTGGCATTGGGCTTCAATAAAAGTTTTCAGTAATGCACTAGGCGTTTGTGCCCTCCTGTTTTACAATTAGAAGGGGCACAAGGGAGGTCCGGAAATCTTGTGTCTTTATAAACTTAAGTTTGCCAGTAAATAGCATCACTTAACTTACAAACTCTCTGCTTAAAAAAATATATTTATTAAGTTCAGCAATCACATTTTCCGAATGCTGCGTTTAAAATGGCTCCTTGTATTTTCCTACACATCAGGGCTCTGGCTGAGAGAGGAATGGGCAAGCAAAGTCAGGGATTACTTTAGTGCACTGTGATGTTAACCTAACACTGGGGGCTTGTTAACAGGAGAAGAGAGCAAAGTGGGGATCTCATCAGAGCAGTGATGTTTCTTCACTGTCTAATCAACAGGCTAGGAGGGTGTGTCAGTGGCTAAGATGTATTGTACATGGTCACCAACCCAACTGTGCTGTCTTGCAGAGGTGCTTAAACCACAAGCAGAGGAGCATATTTACAAATATTTTGCAGATACAACAGCTCAGTTATATGTATTTCATTTTCATAGAGTTCGGCCCTGACTTTGTGTTTGATGCAGAATATATTGAAAGCTAAAACAATTAAGAAATCTAAATGGAATTTGTTGCTGAGAAAAAACAAAGTGGCAAATGCCTTGAAGGTGTACTTTATTCATCACAACACTACGTTTAGGGGAGCAAAAATGTATTTTACTTTGAATTTGACCTGGTAGTTAAATTGAACAGTCTGGATAAAGATAACTCTTTTAGTAAATTAGCCATGAAATGTATTTCACATATTACATGTTTCAGCGCGATTCTGTTATAAATAAAAATTCAAAATAAGCTTTTATAGATAAGGATATATATATATATATATATATATATATATATATGTATAGCTAAAACATTTTTTTTTTCCATTTTGGGTAGAGTGGCAAGGGGTGCAGCCATGTATAGAGTCCTAATTCCATTGTATTTTCAGGGCTCGTTTAATGCTCTCGAATATATAAATTACGTACCTCTTCTTTGACGGGATACATGAAAGCTATGTACCTTGTTTATGTACCCGACAATTTCTAGTAAAAAGACTTTTCTGTTAAAAGAAAGAGTAGCAAGGGGTTGAAATCCATATCTTCTTGTCTGATTATTTTTTTGTTTCCTGCTGGGGAGATTTCTCTTCACTTCCTGTCTTAGTTGCGCTACACAAAGTGAGTTTAAAGTGGCCCAAGTTTAGTAGTACATAGGAGAAGGCTGGCTTACTCCTAATTGTCATAACCTTTGTTAAAGGGCTTGTTTACACTGCATGCTAAATGCTCCATTTTAGCGCTCAGGCATCTTACTGAACTGCAACCAGGTGTCTTGCGATGTGAATGGGGCACATACAAAACAATTGTTTTGTATGAGCCCTAGCAGCGACTGGCGTTTTCCAGTGTGCACTGCACTAGGTGTAAAAGAGCCCTAAAAAAACCGAATCAATGGTGTAAAATTGTATTAAACAGCTTTCAGCTTGAACTTCCTCGGAACATTCAGCAGAAGCAAAAAAAAAACTTGTGAATATGATGGAATCTTTACGATAATGCAGTGAAGAAGGAAGAACAGGGATTCTGGCCAGCAAGATATTGCATGTTACTATGGTTTGATGTTACTTGTAATAAAGTAAACACAGCCGTACAAAACTCTAACTTGTGCCACTAAATGACCTCGTCTGCTACTGCATTATGGATAGAAACTTATGGCAGATGTTTGCTTGTGGCGAAAGTAGCCAACAAATACTGCCATCACTTTTTTCTTCAAGCTACTCATTATTTAGGCTCTCATTGACTTAAAGGGAAAATATAGTTCACGTTTGATTTCCTGAAAGTAATGTTTGAGGCTCTATGCCTAGTGTGTTATATTTTTAGGTTTGCTTTTGATGGGAAGATTTGTTAGACAGAGAAAAAAAATTAAATGACATGAAACCTATATATTTTTTTTTTTCATATCAAGTGCATTGCTTAAGACGGCTCTTTCATTTTGAATGGTGTGCCCACAAACAACTACATATTTTTTTTAAAATTGCAGCGCACCATAATTCACTGAAGTTCAATACTGTGTGTTCTGGTATGTAGCAACACATTAGTGTCAAGGCTGAATTGCCTCAATGTTTCCTTAGTTGCCATTCAAAATGAATGGGACCTCAATATGCTCAAGCAATGTAAAAAGTTAACAGGCCTTACAGTGACATGCGCATTACTGCAATGCACCATATCGCAAAAGGTTTATTTAGCACTTAGAGATATAGCTTAAATTTGCAAATTTTAACAGGACCACTACCCCTCTTCTTCCTTACGTTGGCCTCTTATGAGTATCCTGTTGCATCCTATTTCTAACTAATTTTAAAAAACCTAGCATTTTTAACCAATCAAGATATGCTCATATTCTTTTAAATGAAGACAAGGACAGTTGCAATCGCTTCCTAGAATGTGTGATTTGGTTTGGGAGTTCTCCCTATAATTTTATTTTGGTTGTGCCAGTCAGGGCCTGCATGAATATGTGCTGAGAAGGAATGTGCTAACAGGAGAAAAGAGTAGAATGAGCAAAGGAGTGCACTGTGGTTTCTTTTTGAATATCCAGTCATTGGCTGAGGGCAGGAAGATGACCTAGATTTACTGCTTAGCTGCAGAAGAGAATAGTTGGGTCATCAAGCTGGATGTGTAGTATGGCAAAACTGGGCACAACCTAGGACCGTATGGACATAAATTCAAACCCATTGACAGATAAGATAGCTCCCATGTATGTATTTCAACTTAGTAGTTTACTGGAGTTCAGCTTCCAATATACTATGTGCTGAAACCCATATGCTGTACTGAACATACCAGTGATCTCAATACATATAGAGTATTGATTGATGATAGCCAATAGGGTTACTTCAGGGGTGCAGCTAAGGCTGATTAACTTCAGATGACAGGATGAATTTTTATCCCAAGACCACTAGTGCTATACAAAAGTATTCAAACCTATGTTGCCCAAAGCTGTCCATAGACATGAGTTTAAAGTCTCCTGATCCAGCCATTTTTTGGTCAGGTAAAGTAATGGTCTAATAGCTGTGCATTAAGCAAAGGCCCAGTTGCCAGCCATCCTCTAGGGAAGGATCCATTGCATGGGTAAAAATCCCATTCTGATGGCTGTGCTACCCTTACCCTGGCTACACCTACCTCCACCTCTCGGCAGAACCATACATGATACTGTTTCCACAAACCTAACATTGCTATTGTTATGGAAACCTACAGATGAAGTGTCTGAAGATATTTGACTTGCCTCTCAGTTCTATAGGTACCTTTGATGTCTACAAATAATAGTTTTAAAAAAAATCCTTGGGAGCATTTGCCAAAAAGGAACATTACAAATGTAGATTTGATGTGATATTTGTTTTTCCTTCAATAAAGCAAGTCATACAAAACTTTCTAATGTCTTATGCTCGCAAGTTCTGGAATATCAAGGGTAGCAATATCAGTTCTTTCAGTTGCTGTATCATCACAAGTTCATTTCATCACAGAGCAGCACACAGTGAAGCAATCACTTTTCTGATACAGTAATTGAGTACATTTTTGTACCTGGGCTCACACTTTCACAGTGCTTACATACCAAGTGCCGAATACCAAGCCTAAACAGCCCACACACTTTTCCCAGGTCACATGCCGAATAAAAACCAAGGGCGTAGAATATATGACTCCTTGGAGAAAACGTGCATATACAATACCTTTTGACAAAATAATCATTTTATGTGAAATCAGAAGGGTTAATTTACTAAGGGCTAATAGGCTGTTCACTTTGCAAGGAAATTTCCCCTAGAGCTTAGTGAATGTGGTGAAATTTGACTATGAAAAGAATATCCAATCACTTGCATTGAAAATAAAAAAAAAATTATATGCAAGCAACATGTTTTTTCTTTTTACTTTCCTTGCAAAGTTATTTCACTTTGCAAAGTGAAATAGCACCGCATTCACCAAACTTTTGGTAACATTCCCTTGCAAAATGAACCCCCAAAGTATATCAACCCGTATGTGTTGTTGTAGCTTTATTTTCTATATGTGAGTTATACCAGGGTAAACAATTGACAAATTTGACTAAACTTCTTCTTCAGTCTGTTCAGATATCTAAAGTAGAATTCCAGCCTCACACCAACTAGTCTTAAAAATGTTTTCTTCCTACTCCTGCTACCTATGCTGCCTAACCTGTGTAAAAAAATATGTATACGTACTTATTTTATGTCCGCTCCAGCTTGGTCACGTGACCCCACAACTCCAGTTCCCATGTGTTAGTCAGCGGTGGCTGCAGGGGAGAGGAGGTAATGCCAACAATGGCTGGGACATGGGTGCCTATGGGTGTTTTCACAGCTTCTGGAGGTCCCAGCTGTTGTAGAGCACTTTCCCCTCTCTCCTGCAGCCACCACTAACTGACACAATGGGATTGATTTACTAAAGGAAAATAGACTGTGCATTTTTTTGCAAAGTGCAGTTGCCCTCTGCAAGTGCAGTTGCTCCAAAACTTAGTAAATGAGGTAAAGCTTCACTTTGTAAAGAGTACCCAATCACGTGCAAGGAAAATGAAAGTAGCAGCATTTTTTCTTGCACATGATTGGATGATGGAAGTCAGCAGAGCTTCTGCTCATTTGGATCACATGACCAGAATGGAGCTGGCTAAAGGTAAGTATACAGATCTAGTTCACACAGATTAGGAAGTATAGGTAGGAGGAGAGAAGGAACATTGTTGAGAATAGTTAGCGTTAGGCTGGAATTCTACTTTAAATGCTTGCAGAGGCTCAAGAAGAAGTTTAGAAGTTCTACTTGAAGATATGATTGAGTCAACTATATCTGTGGTGCATCGGTATATGTAATTAGAAACCTTGGTCAAAGAAGACTAGATGGGAATTGGTTCTGCAGAAGGTACAATGATACTTCCTTTGTAAAAATTGTATCAGGGTTTTGAATTGAATAATAGATTAGATGTCTGTTCTGAAGAAGGTGCCATGATATGGCCATAGTAAGATGCATTTTGTCAGAGGGTTAAATTGATTGATTTCTTTGTTGGTTTTTACATAAGGAAGCATGTCTAAAAAATTAAATAGCAGTGCTGGAACTTTTAATAAATATTCATTTAAATTTCATGTGAAAACAGAATTATAAAACTTGGTGACACAGAGTCTACATTAGAAGGCTGCATTCACTGGAGATATCTGTTTACATAGGATAGCTGTTCTACGGAGTTTCTAAGTAACCTAGAAAGTGAAGAACTCAGAAGGAGTTAAACCTTGAAACTTCTTTTTTTTTCAGTAAAAAGTCTGCCAGGAATATCACATCCAGACATAATGATAAAACAGCACTGACAAGGGTGGGTGTGGGGGGGACAAAGCTCTTAGCCAGCTGAGGACGTCTGGAAGAAGTGAGGGGCCCTAAGGCATAGCCAGGGGCTCTGAATTAAGCCAAACGTTTGAACAGGAAATGCCAAACCTGGATATCATTATTTCTGAAAAAAAAAAAAAAATTCAAAAGCCGTGTCTTTTTACTCATTAAAATGTATACACAAATGTTTCCATGGCAATGATTGTTTATAGATGATGATGATTAATGGGTCTTATGTTGCCAATGAAAGGGTAGGCGTTGCTTCAGAAATCCTTTAACCTTTAACATGCTTTATGGACATCAGACCTGGAAAATGTCACAGGTTACCTTTATATAGGGAAATGTTCAGAAATGTACAGTTTTCTGCTGAGTTTTCCCTCTGGGGGTAATCCGGATTTATGGCACAGTTCATTAAACAAAAAGTAATCATGGTCCATTGATTGTAATATCTAAAATATGTATTTTTGGTGAGTGTGATTCGGACCTGGTAAAAAATATCACATCACACCAAATGAGTGTTACTGTAACAGCAATACTGAAGATGGTGTTGTCAATACCACTATAGGGCGGTTAGCACATAACGTAATAGAAACATTTTTTGTTACTGACTAACTGACTAACTAACTGACATCTAACTGACTTTGCAGCTTAAATTGTATTTCCACTTTTGTGGCCAAATTGGGATAGCACCTTCTTTATATTTGTTACATGTCCCCATTTACATGGCATAACAAAAAAATAGTTATAATTGCAGTTTACCTATTTTAAATGCTTCATTCTGGACCCTTCAGCAAGGAAAATTTCTACGTAGTTCTCTTTATTTGTAAGGGAGCTGGGCAGCTGTGGCTTCCATAATTAACCCTCTCTGTACTGTACAGGCAGATTTTCATTATCAATTGTAACTGGATTTGAACACTGTGGGGTTGATTTACTAAAACTGGAGGGTGCAAAATCTGGTGCAGATCTCCATAGTAACCGATCAGCGTCCATGTTTTATTGTCAAAGCTCAATTGAACAATCTGAAGTTAGAAGCTGATTGGCTACCATGCACAGCTGCACCAGATTTTGCACTCTACAGCTTCAGTAAATCAACCCCTGTCTGTCCAAACAAAGGGCATGCAGTAAAGGGTGACAATGCTGCAATGGAACTGATTTTCACAATTGCGTCAGAAGTGGATCACTTTTCATAGGGAGGTTAACAGGTGACTGGGAGGCAAGATATTGGTTTCCCACTGCCTGTTTTAACCCTGAAAAGATTGCACCACTGCCCTGGAACCATGTGCATTACACTTGAATAGGTCGTGTTTGGCAGTGGCCCTACCTGCCAAATGCAACATGAGGTATCATTTTTGCTGCAGCCATGAAACAATGCACCATGGATGCAGCAGCATGTGTATAACCCTGTCTGGCAATAGTTGCAGCTTAGGGATGGTGGTCAAAGGGCAATAAAACCATGGCTCAACCTCCTACTTTTACTGCCCTCTGAGCCACCTGTGAGAATGAACCCTAAAGCCTGGTACACACAGGAAGTTTTTTTTCATTCAACCCAGCGGACTGAACAAAAAAAACTGAAAGGTTGCCATACTAACGATGTGATTCTATTCAGACAGGGAGACAGCTCCCCGGCAGAACACCCTGATCAGCGCTCGCAGCCATTGGCTGTCAGCACGGGTGGGCTGCTGGTTTTCCAGCATACCCGTTCGACAGAAGCTGGTTGTTAGACGCACCCCTTGCCACTCATGTAGCCAGAGGCCGCGAACCCGGAGGAAAGACCGAGTGCAGATGGAAGCCCTCTCAGCGCTGACAGCACAACCGCTGGAGGGCTTCGTTTTAAGGTAAGTCTCTCATAAGTCTCTCATAATGTGCTAGTATGCAATGCATACTAGCACATTATGACATTGCCATGTAGGGGATTTGTTTTTCTTTAGCTGCGCTTTAAACCTTTATCCCAAAAGTAACAAAACTGTTGCTGTAACTGCTTATTAAGTGTTAGCTGGAGTTTGGCTTTGATGCGCTAGCGTATCTAAATTTGCCAGTGCATCTAATACTCCCCTCCCCCCAGACTTACAATGCTGCTGCCCAAAGGTGTCCCCTGTGCTACTTCATCCAGAGTGGGGGCACTCTAATAGAGGAGGCGTGTTGCTGGCTGGATCACCAGGTGAAAACAGAAGGAAATAGCCTAAAAAAAAAGAACACTATGCAGCCATCACATCTAATGATTGGAAAGCTGCAACATATTACAATTTTGGTTTTGGGTTTAAAGCATATCTTAGGTTTAAGTGATGGGTTTTAGAGTTGCATAGCCATTCTTTTGGGTCTACTTTATGGGATACTTTTTTCATTTTCTGCTGCAGTAAAACATGTTCCCCATCCCTATCTCAAAACAGTGGAGATGTTTTTAAAGAAAATCCTGATTTTAACAATGATGTTATTTTAAATCCTGAAGCTGTTGTGTTAAAATCACAAATAAAATATTCCCTTTTTTTCCTCAGGCCCCATTCACACTTGACGATTTGGAATTGCGGACAAAATGGCCGCTGTTCTGCCCATGATTCCAAATCACGCAACAATCGGTGCAAAAGGTGCAGCATGCATTTGGTACCATTCATTCTAAATGGCATCAGGAACGTGGTGCTGTTTTGCCATGATTGATGCATGACAGAATCGCGCTGCAATCACGGCAAAACGTGACTTTAAAAATCGCATAAAGCTTGTCGCCCGAAAAGGAGCTGTAGCTTCTTTTGGGCAACAAATGGGCATAGGGCAGCCCATTGAAGTGAGTGCGCTGCCCTATGCGTAAAAATCACACAAAATCGTGAGTGGGAACGCGAGTGCCTGCTACGTGAAGTGTGAATGGGGCCTTAGACTGGGAGAGAAGGGAAGGCTCTGATTGCGTAAGGCTGCATTCACAGTCAGTTTAGCTGCAGCCAGGGGCGGCCAACAGCAAGAATCAGTAGATTATGGCCAGCAGCTTGAAACGCTGCTTGCACACAATGCAGCTGTCAGCGGTGGCTGTCAGGTTTGAACTCTGTACAAATCAATGACCGGCGCCACTGCTGTTCACATGTAACTGCTCATTTGAGTAGATTAATGTGCATACATCCTCTGACCAGCCATCCAGAATCCACAATTCTGCAGAGTTTAAGGCTTCACACAAACTTGCCGCAGCTAATCGGACAGTTTGTATGCAGCCATAGAGCAGAGTGTTTCTGCATCTAGAAGTGTCATTTAGCCACCTCTAAGCACAGCAAACTATCCGTGGCTAAACTGCTAATCCGCTCTGATGTAGGATAGAGGAGGGATAGGCACACAGAAGTTTCAAATCCAAATTTCTGTATGTGGACCTAGCAATTACAGACATGTGGGCAACATAAATATTTACAAAGTAGTGTAACTGGATTGCAGTATAATAGTATGCACCACATCCCCATAATCAATTAGAGTGACAAACGGGGGACTTTAACTGTACTAAAAAGAAATTTGTATTTGAAACAGAATATATGTTAAAATACCAAATATTTAATAGTCCATAAGTTAAAAAACAACACACAATGATACAAACACCATTGGTGGAAAAGTATACATCCACATAATCAGTCATAAGCACAATTGTAGATAGTCAAAATGGTTTCAGTGTGTCATGTCCCGACATGTTTCGCCAAATAGGGCTTCTTCAGGGAGTAATAAGAAACACAATAGGGGTTGATTTACTAAAGCTGTAGAGTGCAAAATCTGGTGCAGTTCTACACAGAAACCAATCAGCTTCCAGGTTTCTTTGTCAGAGCTTAATTGAACAAACTGAAGTGAGATGCTGATTGAATACTGTGCACAGCTGCACCAGATTTTGCACTCTCCAGCTTTAGTAAATCAACCCCAATGTGTACCAACCAGAGAGGGCACCAAAGGTTCACAGTTACCACCCAGATCAGAAAGTGAGGCCAGGCAGGCTTGTGGAAGACTGGAACCAACAAAGTTGTGGATAGTAATACTTGAAATCTAAGCCAGGAGCCAGGTCACAGTTTTATATGCTGCATTCAGCCACAATTTGGTCGGTTCCAGTCTTTCACAACCCTGCCTGGCCTAACCTTCTGATCTGGGTGGTGACTGTGAACCCTTGGTGCCCTCTCCAGTTTGTACACATTGTGTCTCTTATTAATTCCCTGAAGAAGCCGTATTCGGCAAAACATATCGGGACATGACACACTGAAACCATTTTGACTACCTACAATTGTGCTTATGTGGATGTATACTTTACCAGCAATGGTGTTTGTATCATTGTGTGTTGTTTTTTAACCTCCTTGACGGTATTCCCGAGTGTGGCTCGGGGTATGTTTTCACTGCAAATAGCAGAAATCCCGAGCCACACTCGGGATTTCATTGCTGGATCCAAGGCTGGGTTACTTACCCTGTCCAAAATCACAGCTGCTCAGGCTTGAGGAGGTAAACCTGTGTATGACCCCGGGTGCCTGCCAGGGCCCGCCGTCGTATATCGTTCAGGAAATTAGACAGATTTGCAGCACTCCTCAGCTTGCCATTTATTGAATGCAAAGGCACATACAGGTACAGGCAAGTACAGGTAGGTGGACGCGTTTCACTCGACTGGATCCAGCGATGTTCCCCCGCTGTGTCTGCGGCTGTGTCCTCCGCCCGATGCCTGTGTGATGCCAGGCTCCGTTCCCTGCAAGCGTCGCGTCTCATGAAGGCAGAGCCTGGCGGCAAATTCAAAAAGTAAAACACACAGTAAACATACAGTACACTGTAATCTGTAAGATTACATTACTGTATGAAATAATTTCACATCCCTTTTGTCCCTAGTGGTTTGTCCAGTGCCCTGCCTGAACTTTTTTATTATATATGTCATTCTTTCTGCCTGGAAACTTGAGAATGTCCATGGCATAAATAAGTGTCCCTTTACATCAAAAGCGTTTTTTGATCAGCTAGAAAACAGCGATAGTATAAGAATCATTTGCAGAATTGAGTGATACTGATTTTTGGGGAAATTTATCATCAGACACTGAAAGTGACGACAGCGACAATTCTGCAACTGAGAAAATTTCTGTGTTTTTGACTAGATTCAATTATTATTGAATTTTTTTTTATTATATTATTATTTTTGATAATTATTTATAGTTATTTATTATGTTATAATTTTCTTTTTTATATATATTATAATTTATGATTTCGTTATTTCAAACTTTATCATACCCGGGATGTCTACTAGACTCTTGTCTTAAGTGAGTTATTCCTAAGACTAACAGGCCTACAATATAAAACACCAAATTTCTATGCGGAAAAATGTACCGCTTTGAGACGTAAAAATCTGACATAATTATACCACCAGGGAGGTTAACTTATGAACTATTAAATATTTGGTATTTTAACATATATTTTGTTTCAAATACAAGAGGCTCTGAGGAAGAGGCTGTGGCCTTGAAATGCGTTAGCCAGCCTGTCTAGGACATCATTAGTGAACGGTGTATTGGATGCGTAGCTGCTAAGTGCTCAAAACGCCTGATATCTGAACTTGTTTGTGAGTATGTTTTAGGATTTTCTAATTAACTCTTTTTTACTGAGGATAATGCGCTAGGCCAGTGCGCCCTTGTGTGCTTTTTTGTTCTTTGAGTGTGTCGGGACTTCCCCAGTCCATCAGGAGGCAGCACGGCGGCGCATTACCCGGTGTTATCACAAGCAAAATACCCCCTATTCACCATTGTGCAGAAGCCTCCTCTCCTTGAGCGCAGGAATGATTTAATATTTGGTGTAGCTCCCACGCATGCGCGCAGGAGTTAATTCATCCTTGTAACAAGGCATGTGGAAAACGCACATAGAGCTGCACAGACCTGACTTAAGGTACATTACATTTGGGAGAAATGTTGCTGGCAGGCAGAACAAGAACTTTTATTGCAGAAGAGAGCAGTTAAAGCTTGCAATGTTTTATTCTAAAGCTGGCAATACACTGTTAATTTTTTTTCAGCCAACAGATTCCTTCATCCACATAAACAAGAGATGAAAAGGTTGAAAAAAAAGATGAACCGCCCCCCCACACCAGAACATTGGGGTTGTTTTACTAAAGG
>BLSH010056541.1:1754890-1769162 GCA_018402905.1 Glandirana rugosa | reverse complement strand
CGTGGGTTACTTCTCCTCCTCGGTTCTCGCGGTGGCCCTGTGGGTTCTTCTCCTCCTAGCCTCGGCGAAACCCGTTTTGGGAACGTGTCTCGTCCATTCATATTGTTTTTTTGGGAAATGTTAGTGATTATTTACTCAACTTCGAAGTGCAACGTTTCTTGTGGGTTAGTGTACGTTTCTTTTATTATTTTGTTGTAAAAAGGAACGTGTGCTAACCTACTACCTTTATTCGTCTCGAAAGGGGGGTAAATGATTCGAAACCTCGTTGACGTGAACGTCTCGTCTCACGTGTCGGAAAAACGGAAATCATTTTGTTAGGGTTACAAGACCGCACCCCCCCCCCCCCCGTAGAAAAAAAGTTGGAAAAGTAGAGAACAAATACACCTACTTCCTTAGACAACCGACTTTTTTTTAATTGTCACATAACGGTCGAATTTTCTTTGCATGTGATTGGGTGTTCTTTGCAACGTGAAGCTTCAACTCATTTATTAGTGATTGTAAAGGGTTTTTTTGTTATACTTACCTGCTCTGTGCAAGGGTTTTGCCCAAAGCGGCTCCGATCCTCCTCTTCTTGGGTGTCCCGGTGGCGCTCTTGGCTCCTCCTCTTCATTGGGTGCCCCCACGGAGAGATGCTTTCCCGCTTTTCCCAAGTCCTGCTGTTGCGTCCATTGACACAGACGGCAGGACTCGGCCCCACCCCCCATGTCACTGGATTTGACTAACAGCAGCGGGAGTCATTGTCTCCTGCTATCAGTCTATCCAATGAGGACCAGAGACAGTGGCTGGACCTGCTGGGCTCGTGCTCGTCGCTGGAATGATTGGGTTCAGGTAAGAAAAAGAGGGGCTCTGGGGGGCAGGTGCAGCGCAGAAGGTTTTTCACCTTAATGCATTAAGGTGAAAAACCTTGAGGGTTTACAACTGCCTTAAGCTCTGGAGCAACGGCACTTGCAGAGTGCAACTGCACTGCCAAAGTGCACAGTCTATTTGCTTTTAGTAAATCAACCCAACTGTATTCTGATAGTTGCACCCACCACTTTCAGAATACTCTGATAAGCAGCTGCAGCTGCAGGTCAAGAAAACATTTCCAAAGTGTCCCTTGAATAGAAGTCCATCAAGTAATCAACATCTGTAGAGCAGAGACTGCCACACATTGATCGAAATGTAGCCGGTCTCTGCTGACCTGGCACATTCCAATTGGTGTATGGCCAGCTTTAGACTGTAGTTGCACTTCAAAAGGATTTTTTTTTCACTTCCTATATAGGCACACCTACAGAAAGTGGAAGCACATTTCCATAAGAAGGACATGGACAACAATAAAACCATGATAGAGATTCTGTCACTGTACTAAAAAGGTGTCATTGTGGCAGTCTTTGTCCTTAGCGGAAAGATCTCACCGCCAGTCATCTTATTGTGGTGTCTACACTGTAAGAGAGGAACAATCTCCCCACTGAGAATAATAAAAAGCTGAGATTTTAACTATTGTCCACTATTTTTATCTTTTACTATACTACTATTGACATTTTTATACCCATAAAATATAGGAGCAAAAGCATGCCAACTACATCCTTAATAAATACATGCTATGAGTAAGGCTTCGGCAGAAACGCGTTAGTGTCTTATTGCTGTATCCTGCCATGTAGCCAATGTAGAATTGTTGTAATGGATCTTACCGAGTTGTCAGCTTCATTGTATTATTGCTACAATTCAAAGTCATCTGGGCCAGAACACCGGTTTCCAGTCTCCCAAGCAATTTGTGGTAGAGCATGTTCTCTTTGCTGTTTTGTACATCCTATGATAAGACTAATTATTTAATTTGTACTTTTTGAATGTTGTTACCAGGAAGGCAATTTGCTACTTATAGATGTAACTTTTCAAGATGAATGGGGGCTGTACAGGTTTGGTCAGCATTAGAAATACAAGGGAACTAAACCAGTCTGCTTTTAGAGTGGAAATTTTTCAGAATTCACAGTGTTATCAAATTTCTGAAGTTTGAACTGAAATGATCATATAAGAGCTAGTAGTTTGAAAGCAGAAAAGGAAGTCATGCCAGTTATTCATTCCAATGTTAGCCATCAGGAAAGAGAAGACCAGGCAAGTTTTATATTTAAATATTGGGCACCTGATCTGGAATGAATATGTGACATGAGTCCAGCTGGCTGATTAATGACTTTCTTGGTTTGGGTGTACTAATTTATAATTGCTGTAGGGTTTTTGCAGTCCACTGTAAGTTCATGTTTGCAGTCAGGGAGGCTGTACACAATACGTTTATTGATACACAAATGGCACGGTTCTCTGAAGTTAGTGGCACTGGGCTTTCTCAGATATTCCTTGCTTAGCTAAGAGTCCTTCCAGCTGCCAAGCTCATTTAAGTTTAATTGAGGTGAAGGAAGTAATGCTGTGCAATGTTGGCACTGTGTGAGACTTCTACTGTATCCAGGCTTATTGGTTTGTTTTTGCATCTCCTTTCCGAATAGGAAAAAGAGAAGAAGTACATGCTACCTTTGGACAACCTGAAGGTCCGTGATGTGGAAAAAAGCTTCATGTCCAGCAAACACATCTTTGCGCTGTTCAACACGGAGCAAAGGTAGGATGAAAAGAAGAACAAAAAAAGGAAAATATGTATTTGTTATTAGATGTCATCTTTATATCCATAGGATATAGTTTAAAGGAATACTTTAGGATTGGCCCAATATTCCCTAAGTTCCCTTACAAAAATATTTTACTTTAATATTTCTCTTTTTTCCTGCGGTTTGTCACAGATTCTGCTGATATTAAAGCAGTATTAAAACTTAAAACCAAAACTTGGCCCTCTCCTATTCTCGATCTACACCTTCTCCCTGGTCAGCTGATAGCATCCCATGCCTTTCCGTATCATTTCTACGCTGGTGACACCCAAATCTATCTCTCTACCCCTCAGCTCACAACATCAGTCTCCACACATATCATTAATTTACTAACTGACATATTAGTCTGGATGTCACACCATTTCCTCAAAGTCAATCTGTCTAAAACCAAGCTCACAATATATCCTCCCCCACGTGCCCCTTCCCCTGACTTCTCTGTCAAGATAAATGGCACGACAGTCAACCCATTCCCGCATGCCAGGGTGCTAGGTGTAGTCTTGGAATCTGAACTCTCTTGTCAGCTCCATATTCAATCACTTTCCGAAACTTGCTGCCTCAACCTCCGCAACACCTCCAAAATACGCCCCTTCCTAACCAATGATACCACAAAACTCCTAATCCACTCCCTGGTTATCTCTCGCCACGACTACTGCAACTCCCACCTTATTGGCTTACCTTTAAATAGGCTAACCCCTATTCAGTCCATCACAAATGCTGCTGCCAGACTCATCCACCTTACAAACCACTCAGCGTCTGCTACTCCTCTCTGTCAATCCCTCCATTGGCTGCCACTCGCCCAACAAATTAAATTCAAAATACTAACAATAATTTACAAAGCCATACACAACTCTGCCCCCAGTTACATTCCTAACCTAGTCTCAAAATACCAACCAAATTGTTCTCTTCATTCCTGCTCTCTAGTTCCCTTGTCACCTTCTCCCATGCTCGCTTCCAGGACTTCTCCCGAGCCTCTCCCATGCTTTGGAATTCCCTACCCCAATCTGTCCGACTATCTCCAACTCTATCCACTTTCAGGCGATCCCTGAAAACTTTTCTCTTCAGAGATGCCTAACCTGCCCACACCTAACAATTGTACTTTCATTTTCTCCATCAGCTCATCCCCCACAGTTATTACCTTTTGTATCACTTAACCCTCCCTTCTAGATTGTAAGCTGTAATGAGCAGGGACCTCTGATTCCTCCTGTATCGAATTGTATTGTCTGCCCTCACATTGTAAAGCACTGTGCAAACTGTTGGCGCTATATAAATCCTGTATAATAATAATATAAAATGTAGTATATTGCAGTTTAACAACAAAGGAAAAGTCCCAACTTAATTTACCAGCCAGCCTGCAACACACCAAATTGTCTTGTCTAACAGGTCATGTTAAAAAACGGGTTTTGTTTGCACACATTTGCAAATATATGCGTAAGCAGCAGAAGCCACGTCACCACACCCCAGTATTATCTGCAGTCCTAACTCTATATATTTTGAGAGCCTCCATAGTAGGAGCACATATATATTAATTCATAGATTGAGGGCAGGTATGCCTGGAGGGAGCCCACCCCTTCCTAAAGGCACAGGGGTGCACCGGACACCCAGCAAATAGCACAATCGCATTGAAGGTGTTCACTGCACTCCCTCACCAAAAAACAATGGTACAAACAAACGGACACCTTCCCTGCCATTGTGCTATCTCCTGAGTCAAGAACTGTTTTTCTGTGAAGGTAGTTTCATCTGGAAAGGTAGTTAAGATTCAGCTCAGTGTGCTGCATTGGTGCCTAATTAAAGGCTCTTATTTGTTTCAGTAAAGACTATACAGTCTTTAGGCATTGCACCTTCGAATGATGGGGACAGGGAGGCTTCTCCCATGTAGTAACTCATCTGTATGTAAAGTAATGAAACGAGTTTGGGAGCATGCCATATGCAGAAACAGCTATGTCACTGTCACTGAGTCAGATAGGAGAAAGTAAGGTTGTAGATCATGGCAATTCACATTTATGTATGCTTACATTACTTATGTTATGGAAGCTTTGCAATATTTAACTGAGGACAATAACTGTTATTTTAAGGTAATTCCACTTTTGTGGGAAAAAATAGCACAAACAATAATAATATAGCATATACAATTGTTACACAAGTTATATTGCTATTGAATGTTACTAAAAAAATCCTTTCCTTTTCAATCTGCAGTGTTAAAATTTTATGTAAAATGCAATGCAATATGGCAAACTGGTGGCATTCTGTACACAGTAGATTTGCAGAACATCCCCCAGAAATGTAATTTTCTTCTTGTGTGATTGGCTCCTTGATTTCCCCAGAAGTCTACACTAGCATACAAGTCAGATTTTGGGCATATCCTACAACAAAAATGTTAGTGGCTTGCTAAAAAGGCAGGGAAGAAGAGGAGCAGAGAAGATGGTGTCATGAACATGGGCTCCGCCCGGGCCAATGCTCATGACAACATCACATACTGCAAAATCCAGCAGCGATCTGCATGTTCCCCTGGGGAGTTTCATTTGCACAGCGCTTCTATGTTTTTATACAGTATCTCACAAAAGTGAGTACACTCCTCACATTTTTGTAAATATTTTATTATATCTTTTCATGTGACAACACTGAAGAAATGACACTTTGCTACAATGTAAAGTAGTGCATGTACAGCTTGTATAAAAGTGTTACATTTGCTGTCCCATCAAAATAACTCACAACCATTAATGTCTAAACTGCTGGCAACAAAAGTGAGTACACCCCTAAATGAAAATGTCCAAATTGGGCCCAAAGTGTCAATATTTTGTGTGGCCACCATTATTTTCCAACACAGCCTTAACCCTCTTGGGCATGGAGTTCACCAGAGCTTCACAGGTTGCCACTGGGGTCCTCTTCCACTCTTCTATGACGACATTACAGAGCTGGTGGATGTTAGAGACCTTGCGCTCCTCCACCTTCCGTTTGAGGATGCTCCACAGATGCTCAATAGGGTTTAGGTCTGGAGACATGCTTGGTCAGTCCATCACCTTTACCCTCAGCTTCTTTAGCAAGGCAGTGGTTGTCTTGGAGGTGTGTTCGGGGTCGTTATCATGTTGGAATACTGCCCTGCGGCCCAGTCTCTGAAGGAAGGGGATCATGCTCTGCTTCAGTATGTCACAGTACATGTTGGCATTCATGGTTCCCTCAATGAACTGTAGCTCCCCAGTGCCGGCAGCACTCATACAGCCCCAGACCATGACACTCCCACCACCATGCTTGAATGTAGGCAAGACACACTTGTCTTTGTACTCCTCACCTGCTTGTCGCGACACGCGCTTGACACCATCTGAACCAAATAAGTTTATCTTAGTCTCATCAGACCACAGCACATGGATCCAGTAATCCATGTCCTTAGTCTGTTTGTCTTCAGCAAACTGTTTTTGGCTTTCTTGTGCATCATCTTTAGAAGAGGCTTCCTTCTTGGACGAGGCCTGTTCTGAGTGGAACCTGTCCTGTTAAACTGCTGTATGGTCTTGGCCACTGTGCTGCAGCTCAGTTTCAGGGTCTTGGCAATCTTCTTATAGCCTAGGCCATCTTTATGTAGAGCAACAATTATTTTTTTCAGAACCTTAGAGAGTTCTTTACCATGAGGTTCCATGTTGAACTTCCAGTGACCAGTATGAGAGAGTGAGAGTGATAGCACCAAATTTAACACACCTGCTCCCCATTCACACCTGAGACCTTGTAACACTAACGAGTCGTATGACACCGGGGAGGGAAAATGGCTAATTGGGCCTAATTTGGACATTTTCACTTAGGAGTGTACTCACTTTTGTTGCCAGTGGTTTAGATTTTCATGGCTGTGTGTTGAGTTATTTTGAGGGACAGCAAATTTACACTGTTATACAAGCTGTACACTCACTACTTTACATTGTAGCAAAGTGTCATTTCTTCAGTGTTGTCACATGAAAAGATATTATTAAATATTTACAAAAATGTGAGGGGTGTACTCACTTTTGTGAGATACTGTATACGTGAGCAGCATTGTTTTCTGATAAATATTGGATACCATTGATGTTATACTATGTAGGGCATTGTCATTTTTCCATACAGAGTCCCCTGAGTGGCTGCTGATATATATGGTGGAGTGGCAACATCAACTGTTATATGACTTCTCAGTTTGAGGGTCATACCATTCTGGTAAACCTTTGATATGGGCACTGGTGTTGGAGCACGGAATGAGTTGCTTTTTCACCTGCAAGAGTTTTTTACACTATATGAAGATTATTTCATCAACGATGCATGGTGGAGTTCTTTTGTTTGCATGGATATTCTACTATAGACACACATGTGGGACTGATATTAGTTTTGTTTTTCCTTTATGGAGGGAGCCTGGTGTGTTCTTCTACAATGCATTAGTCATTCCCTTAAGGGTTTAACTCTGGAGCTTTGGCTGCAACAATCAATTAGTCATGGGCTCATAGTGGAAAGGGGCACTGTGCCATTTTTTAAAATTGCTGATTCATCAAAGCAAGAAATGCCTATTGCCTATACCGTTCAATGGGGAATTACTAAGATTAATTTTATCAAGTTCAGCACTGGGAGAAAGAGTATGCTTTTGCTCCAGTAAAAGAAGGCTTGGCCTCAATCTGAGAAACCCTCGCTTTGGAGGCTAGGAAGAGCTTCCTTCATTTCTCCCAGCTCACCAAGTCCAAGGCAAAGCCTTGGCCTTCAAACCTATTCCAAACCCATGAGTAAGGCTCAATCCTAATGATTGAACATCCCCACTTATCAAAGTGGAGGGACATTCATTGGCCTTTGTGGCCACCTGATCCCTGGGCATTTTAGATGCTTGGGTCAAGATGTGGTATCTGGGGTTCCCAAGCTAGAATTTCAATATCTATCTCTGCTCCACTTCATCTTTTCAAACCTGTCAATGTTCCCAAAAAGACTAAGGGACTTTCTGTTCCAAAAGATAAATTATGACAGGGTTTTTACTCAAATCTTTTTGCAGTTCCCAAAGGGAAAGGGGTCATTCATTCCATACTAAAAGGTTCTCAACACCTTCCTTTCAGGTAAAAAAAAATCCCCTATTTGATCTATAAGGTCAATCATTCTTTCACTCCTTCCAGTTGACTCTTTGGCCTTTGAGGGCATCATGGATGCCTGCTTGCATGTTCCCTTCTTTCTATTGCATCCAATGCTTCCTACGTTTTGTGGTGGGCACCCATCATTACCAATTTGTTACCCTTCTTTTTTCCACTCTTGGGGCTTTCCCATACAGGGATACCAAGAGGACTTCCTACTGTGAAAACAGTCAGAATAGACTTTGTCATCTAATAGCCAACATTACTACTTGGATCTAGAATTTATTCACTGATTGGGGCAGCTAATTCTCTTTCCAGGTCCTTCCTTCCACAGAAAAAGCTCCAAACTTTCTGCTTGCAATTCAGGAGTCAACCAACCATCTGCTTTTGCATGAGGGTTCTAGTCTTAATGGTGACCTCTTTCAAAACTGTTCCATATGCCAAAATGTAACTCCAGACTGTTTCAACTTAACATTTAGGTGGTGTGGAACAAGAAGGCTCATTCCCTGGACCATTGCAAGTGCCTGTTCCTCTGGGGAGAAGTCCTGGACAACTCTCGGTGCAAGGGACTTGGTTATTGGAGGAAACTTGTCTCCTGATCAATTCATAATTATTTGTTTATCCCTTCAACACTGAACCTCTTGACCAGGATGCAGTTGGACAGCTTAATTTGTCAGGGAATATCCAGAATTTTGCAACTCATAGAAACGCTGATTGGATTTTGACAAAACTTCATGTTCCAGCTCTGTCAACTCTGTGCATCCCAGGCACGGAAAACATTGGCAATCATCATCTGTGCCAGGTAGGGGTCACAAGACCTGGACCTCTTAGATACAAGATTCAACAAAGCATGTTTGTCTCCAGGCCCAGGGATACTCCAGCCTTTGCAGTAGATGCTCTATTGACTCAATGGGATCACTTCAACATGATCTCTCCCTCTCCTCCTCTAAAACGTTTTCCATGCCTGCTTCACTGATTGAGAGAGAGAGATTATAGTTGCATGGCCTAAGCAGACATGGTACACAGGCATCCTCGGACTCCTGGCACACTCTCCATGAGCCCTTTCAGATCGTCTGGCTTTTTTGTCCCAAGGACTGGTTTACCATTCTACTTCTCAATGGCACGCATTAGCAACCTGGCTGTTGAAGCTCAAGTCCTAAGAGATAGAGGTCTTTCTGACTTAGTCTTTTCCACACCCCTTAAAGCTAGGAAGGCCATATCACTCAAGGTTTGCCATCACACATGGAAGGCATACTTTGTCTGGAGCTAGTTGGTGGAGTTTCACCCCAGGAAACACTCTGTGGGATGGATTCTGACCTTTCTACTATCCAGACATCCTGCTTCCTTTTCCATCATTGCTAGGTGGCCCAGGCAGCTAATTTCCAGGGCTCTTTTCTTCCCTATCAAAGTGCATTCCACCAGATCTGTCAGTGTCTCGTGGACCTTCAGCATCAAGAATCAGTTCTGTATGTTTGCAAGGCTGTCACCTATTCTTTTGTTCATACCTTATCAAAATGTTACCGGGTGGATATTCCAGTCTCTGCAGATGGGAGCATCTTACATAAGATGATTTAAGCTGTTGTCTGAGTGTCTGACTGTCCATCAACCCTCTTTTTGTGGGCCTGTTTACTGCTGTATGCTGTGTTATTGCCCACCCCTCAGTATATTGCTTGGCTATGTCCCATGGTCTATGCATACAAGTTATGTATCCTGTACAGTAGGATTAAGATAATAGGAATTTTGACTTACCTGTAAATTCCTTATCTTGGAGTACAGTACAGGACACAGGTCACTACCTTCAATCCTCTGTTTTTCCTTGTCCCTTGCTACAAAACTGGAGTCCCTTGCAGTGAATGGGGTTATATGAGGGTGTTTTGGAGTGTTCCCAGCAAAGCTTTTTCCAGTACCAATCACCTGAAGGTAGCAGCAAAGGTAGCAGCATAGAACTATGGTCTATAAATAGGGGTCCTAGACTGTACTACAAAATATGGGATTTACAGGTAAGTAAAAAATTTCCAAAAAAGAAACATCTTGGGATATGTTAGGTTTGGCTGACCAACAGATTATTATTATTTTTTTCTTTTACCAGTGTTCAAATCCTCTTAAATGCAACAGTATACCACATTGTTCCTGATTTCTACTGTTTCTGTACCTTGATGAACTCCAAAAAAAGCTTTTATGGTGAGCATAAAATTCCTGTTTTATATAATAGGATCTTCTTGAAAGAAGATACAAGGGAGGTTGCTGGGACATTTACAGGACCCTACTGGTCCTTTTCACCAACTTGGAGACTCGTTGTTGACATCATTGGGTCTCAAAAGAGAAATTTCTTGAAAACAAAGTGATTTTATTGAAAATTTGTAAATGCATGTTGCTTTAAACTGAAGGTTTATTGGGACTTCTGCTCCCCTGCACATATTGAATATTCATATTTGCATAATCCTAGGAACCATTTTTGTGGACACTTATACATATACAAACGGAAAGAGGGACGAATTATTATGGCTTTTTAATGATTTCTTATCACTGACTCAATCTTTGATTATGCTGCTGTTAACCTTAGCTAGTAGTAGTTAATCATGTTCAAATACTTGTTCTGTAACACTTGCTCAGCTCTAATGATTGTCAGAAATATACCCCAACAGTTATATCCATATGGGTAGCACAGCCACCTTATTCAGGTCAAAGAAGGGGTGACTTGGACATTGAAATCTACAGGAAAACTACACCCACAGACCAGTATCTGTTTTTTTACTCCTACCACCCACTGGAACACAAACTGATGGTTATTAGAACTTTAGAACACTGGGCTGATATGGTAACAACATACACAAAGTCTAAAGACAAAGAACACAGACATCTCTGGAGTACTTTGAAAGTTTGTCATTATTCAGACTGGGCTTTTGTTAAAACCTAAACATGGCCTAGCAAAAACACTGGGCCATCATGCAGATAGGAGAAACAGAACACAAGGAGTAGTATAGTCATCCCATATGGAGCTGAAATATCAGAAAAAAATTAATAAATGTTTTTAAAAAGCGTTTCATCCTTGTGTCACGCTTATCAAAATTCTGAGAAAGAGTCTAGTGGATTCAAAACCCAACACCCTCATACATGCATAGTATAGCAGTATATGTAGTGTGAAATGCAAAAACCTGCACATTGGCGAGGCACAATAACCTCAGTTCAGGATTTAGCAGTTTCTCGATAGGGACATTCTTTAAAGGACAGTTAGGTGCACATTGTGGACAGAGAGGACAGCTGGTTCACAAAAGGCATAAAAGAGGCATTATAAGTTATACTGAAACAGTCATCTCTAAACAGGGTTGAGAAAGTTCAATGCCACCTGTCTTCCACATATATTGCCATTTAAACATCTCTACCCTAGCAATTCACACCTTCAGCTCTATAAGTTTAAAGTATAACTAAAGGCAATAAAAACTTTTTTTTTTAGTTTTGGATAGAGTGGAGATGGATTAGAACACAGGAACATGGGACAGGAAGTGGAGGGAAATCTTCCCAATGGAACACAGATGACAAAAAAAAACTGACGGGTTAAAACCCTCCCTCACGCTATCCAAAATGAAAAAAAAAATTTTTTGCCTATAGTTCTACTTTAAATATTAACAGCTATGCAGACTTCCAGCCACCAAGGGATGGGATTGTGTAGCTATAGCAGGATGGTTCCACAGCTTTCACACCCTCTATCCTGTTCTTGGAAATTCACCTCTAACTTGACACATTCCATATTGATTGGATTTAGCTGACTGTGATACCTATTTGAATATACTGTAAATGCTGGGGTATGTTCCTGACACTTTTTAAACTAAAAAAGTGTCTTGGATAAGCTGCAAAACATTTTCAAAATTACATACAAAGGGGTTGGTTTACTAAAACTGGAGAGAGCAAAATCTGGTGCAGTTGTGCATGGTAGCTAATCAGCTTCTAACTTCAACTTGAGACAAGAAACATGGAGGCTGATTGGTTTCTATGCAGAGCTGCACCAGATTTTGCCCTCTCTAGTTTTAGTAAATTAACCCCAAAGTTTAGTTGAATGCAACTAGCTACTACTATTACAATTACTGTTATTATTACAACTTGCAACTTATTTGTTCTATGCAACAGTTTGTATATTTTTATATCTAAAAAATGTGCTTAGTTTGCTTAGGGATGCTGAAATCGTATTTAATGAAACATTTTTCACCTTATATGTTACTTTTTTAAATGTAGCTGTATAATCATGCATTTAAGTTTATGTTTAATAAGTGTGTGTCCTAAATATTGAGATTTTGTACAGTTTTGTTGTAGTGCACAGTCACAGGAAATAAAAGGTACATTATGGTATAGTTTAAACTTCCCCTTTTAATAAAATGGGATATGATCTATACACATCCTCACCTAAAATAGTACAAGCATGGCAACTTGCATGTTTTAATGCTATTAAGCTGGTCGTTCACATGACAACCTTTTAGGCAATTTTAACCATTTTCAGCCATGAATTAAACATACAATCCAAAGTGTCTGAGTTTGACCAACCACCTGAATGTTATCAACTGAACTGGGCTATAAAATTAGAGTTTTAATATAGTGTATTAAAAGAAAAACAATTGAAACCAGAAAATAAAATTATCAAAAGTGGTTGAAATTGCTGAAAAGTTGCCACGTGTATGGCCAGGTTTAGAATATTTAGCTATGGCAGACATGCTTTTACTCTTTATTGATATGTTATCGATATATTACAATGAATTAAACATTGTGAACTGTCTAAATTGGCCCTAGTATATGTATGAATGTGAGTTAGGGACCTTAGATTGTAAGCTCCTTGAGGGTAGGGACCAGGGCCGGACTGGGAATAAAAACCAGCCCTGGAAATAATTTCATACCAGCCCCATAGCATTTTTATACCAGCCCAACAGCATAACGTCATTATTTTTTTTTCACAAAAGGGAAAACCGTGCATGTTAAAACACATTTGAAGAGTGTATTATAAAATGGCAGTTTTCAGTACAAATATCAATATTTAAGCTATAAACATGTAGTTCATGCTATTAGCAATGTGTTTACGTTAAATAATAGTCAAAAAACATATTTCTCTATTTACATGAAGGTCAGGTTAAAATAACCCAGCCAGCACAGTGTTCCCCCATATATCAGAGTCTGAAGGAATCTCCCTTACAGTGCAAGGGAACTCTAACATAAAGGGGAACATTGCAGATCATGATCTAAGGGGGGACTCTGATATAAGGGGGGCTTTGGTGACCAGAGACCCCCCTTATATCAGAGTCCACTGCATTGCCCTTTACATCAGAGTTCCCACTTACATCAGGTTCTGCAGCATTGCCCTTTCTTTACATCAGAGTTTGCAGAATTCCCCCTTGCATGGTAAAGGGGAATCCTGCAGATTCTGATGTAAAGGGGAACTCTGGGAATGTGGGGAGGACTCTGTTGACCAGAGAACACCTTCCGCAGAAAGAAAACACTAAGGTAAGGGGGGTTACTGATATAAGGGGGAAACCTTTATATCAGAGCCCCCTTACGTTATTGTATTCACTCTCCCCTTACATCAGTGAACCACCCCCCCTCAGACTGGCCTTGCTGCGCTGTCACTGACCTCCTCTCAGGTACACCATGCAGGGCTCAGTCAGCCAGCTCCAGCTTGGTTTTGGTTTTATCTCATAGTCTCCTCTTCAGCAATCCACACACGTCTGACATCTCCTGTGACCCCCATCCTGGCAGCACTCCCGAGCTCTCCAGAATCCCCCCTTAGAGACTGCAGACATGATAAAAGACAAGAGATGGTTAGAGGTTGTGGACATGGTACAGGAGATGGTCAGAGACTGCAGACATGATACAGAAGATGGTCAGAGACTGCAGACATGATACAGGAGGTGGTCAGAGACTGCAGGCATGATACAAGAGATTCAGTAAGTGTAAAAATATATGAGTGAATGGCGTGCAAATTATATACAGCTGGTGCACAAACACAGTATATGTGATAACAACAATCTTAGAGTGCAGTCATTTACAACTGCAAAGTAGAAGAAGAACCTCCTTCACCAAATAGGTAAAAACACCAAATGTGGTATGAATTAGGTACTCTTACCAGAGTGCCATTGTTTACCCATCTCTAGGCAAACAATGTTCACAGGCAGATAGCCTCTGCAGGCTTTAAACGGGGAGAGTTGAATGGCACCTCCAATACACTCCAATTAGATATTCATCTCCGTAATATATAAAACAAAAGCAGGATCCCAAATAGTGTAATAACGTTTATTCCAAAGAAAGTTGCCATCATAAGCCATGGTTGGATTCAGTCCCTAAAAGTCAATACATGCGTCTTAGGAGGAACTGTAGTAAGTTGGAGGCCTTTGACTCACAGGCCTCTGTACTTACTGACAGATTCCTCCATAAGGGATACCACCCAAAAGATCTATCAGAAACTGTCAGCAAAGTGGGGAATATGAATAGAGAATCTCTATTAATTGACCACTTAAGGTCTGATGGAGAGGGAATGATTCTAACATCTCATAAAGTCTGGAATTCACCAGTTAATTATCTCTAAGAGATAAGTATAAGGGGTGAAACGACTGT
>BLSH010056541.1:1688723-1711238 GCA_018402905.1 Glandirana rugosa | reverse complement strand
CATGTCTGTATAATAACGTACCGTTTCGACCTCTTTCCTTTTGTGTAGTGATCCGGCAGGTACCGATGGTTTAGGATAACATGAACATTCCTGTTACAACTATATGCAGTCAAATATGTACCCGTCATGTCGTAATTAGTTTAACAGGGTTTTTCGGTGCCCTTTCCCCTCCCACGTAAGGTGCATGTGTTATAAAGTAAAAACCGTATTATGCTATTCATCCTCTGATCGTTGAACCACGTCGTTCCGGAAACACATAGTAGGACCTATGGGTCATTACGATTGAGACCTCTCTAACCCTCTCTGTCGACTTCTGCTTACACCCTCAGAGGTTTCTTACTTGTTCATGGTGTCAAACAGCTTTTGGTACATACTTTCACTTGTTCTGGAGTTGCCCTAGGGTGGTACAGTTTTAGATGGATGTCTTCAAACTCACAACATTCGTCTTCAGCTGTCTCTCCCAATCTCTCCAGAGTTAGCATTACTGGGTATCCAGGATGATACACAAAGGCCTTGCTGCACCAAGTTGCTAGTCTCCTACTTATCGTATTATGCCAAAAATGAAATATTGTGTACGTGGAATGCACCCTCCCCTTTCCCGTGGCTTTTTGGGACAATTTGATTAATGCTGTACTGCCCATGTATAAACTGACGTATATCAACATTGTCCTTACAAGTACAATAGGATTTGGTAGCCATGGACGGCCTAGTGATGTGTTTTCCTTTCTCCAGCTTTGCCATGCAATAATATGTCTGTACTTTGCTGCTACTATCTGTACCACCATGTCATTTGCTGTAATTGTACCATGCCTATGCTCTCAGTAAAGTATTATTATCCTGAAGGTAAAAAAAAATATATATATATATACAGTATCTCACAAAAGTGAGTACACCCCTCACATTTATGTAAATATTTTATTATATCTTTTTATGTGAAGAAATTACACATTGCTTCAATGTAAAGTAGTGAGTGTACAGCTTGTATAACTATGCTATGTGTAAATTAGCTGTCCCCTCAAAATAACTCAACACACAGCCATTAATGTCTAAACTGCTGGCAACAAAAGTGAGTACACCCCTAAGTGAAAATGACCAAATTGGGCCCAATTGGCCATTTTCCCTCCCCGGTGTCTTGTGACTTGTTAGTGTTACAAGGTCTCAGGTGTGACTGTGGAGCAGGTGTGTTAAATTTGGTGTTATCCCTCTCACTCTCTCATACTGGTCACTGGAAGTTCAACATGGCACCTCATGGCAAAGAACTCTTTGAGGATCTGAAAAAAAGAATTGTTGCTCTACATAAAGATGGTCTAGACTATAAGAAGATTGGCAAGACCCTGAAACTGAGCTGCAGCATGGTGGCCAAGACCATACAACGGTTTAACAGAACAGGTTCCACTCAGAACAGGCCTCACCATGGTCGACCAAAGGAGTTGAGTTCATGTGCTCAGTGTCATATCCAGATATCCAGAGGTTGTCTTTGGGAAATAGATGTATGAGTGCTACATTGGCTTGATTGGCTATCACAGTGATCAGTCGCTATGCAGCCTGCCCTTGTGTTGTTTTCTCCGCTTGAATGGAGAAAAGATACACTGCATTTGTTTCTCCTGACTAGAGAAGAAAACTGTAAACAAAGGAGAGTGTGTAAAAAAAAAAAGAAAGCAAAATCACTAGATCAGGGTTTGATCTAAGTCAGGGTTAGAGTTAGGGTCAAAGGTCATGATCATAGTCAGAGGTCAGGTTCAGTGTGTTTTAGGTAGGATAAACAAAAGCAAATTGTGCATGATTGTTTCTGTGCCTTACTAGCCTTGATTGTGTATTGCCCTACGCAATCAACAAATAACATATATATGTAGTATCATTGCGATCAGAAGGAGCAGGAGAATTCATTTTGTGTTGCTCTTTGGTGGTAAGTTATGGTAATAGCAAGAAATAAACAACTAAATTAGATTTTTTTTCCTTTGGTAATAAAAATAAAAATCAAGAGATATCTGTTACCATTAACCATCAAATGAAAGCCCAATACTGAAAAAACAAGGTATAATTCAAATGGATACACTAGATCAGGGTTTCTCAACCTGGGTTCCTGAGGTTGCTAGGGGTTCCTTGAGCAATGGTCAATTTCTACCTCTCAGATTAATTCCCAATGATACCATTGATCTTTTTAGCTATCCCTAAGGGGGTAATTCTTCCCAGTGACCACACATGAAAGGAGTATTCTTCCCATTGACTATCACACTAATGTATCATGAGTTTTAGATTTTTCATTTTTAGCAGGGGTTCCCCGAGACCGGAGAATTATTTTCAAGGGTTCCTCGGTGTTGATAAGGATGAGAAAGGCTGCACTAGATAGTTTCGCTGATATGTACTGTTTTACTAACATGAGTCAAAGTTGTGTTCAGGCGTTAAATGGAATTTCATTTAAAAATGCAATTTCTGGGGCATGGCCTGGCACCGGAGCTGGATGGTGGCTTGAACTGAGAGCTCTGCCGTCTGGGGATCATCTTTAGCCTCTGGAGAGTGAGGAAATGCTTCTTTTTACGAAAGCCAGCAGTCACCAGCCAGACATTACCCTGCAGACCTCGGATGGAGACCCCCTCCCAGTTTAACTGGACAATTGAGGCGATGTTCCGCTCCCAGCATGTGGAGACACGGGCCGCACCGCAAGCCGCAGACTATAGTGCGGCACGACTCCTGGTCAGCATGGAGCCCTCGAGCAGGTATGCAGTCTGCCCAAGCTTCTCCCCTACTGTACCTGGCAGACCTCCAATAGGTAGCCACAAACATTAAATCTACTTTGTCTGCGGCTATCTCAGACCTTAAGACAGACATTAAAGCCGTAGCATCATGGCTGGAGTTGGTGGAATTGGCAGCCATGACACATAGCGCAGCCATACAACAAATACAGAGGGTATCCAATGTACATGCACAACATCTGATGGCAATGCACAGATACATGGAAGACTTAGATAACAGGGGACTCAGGCACAATTTACGAGTTTGTGGGATCCCGGAAACAGTGGAAGGGCCACAACTGCAATCAGCAGTGTGGGCAATTTTCAACACCATTTTGGGGCGTCCCCTGGATGCTCCCATTGAGATAGAGAGATGCCACAGAGCACTAAGGCCAAGGGGGAGAGATACAGACCCACCCAGAGACGCTGTGTGCTTCTTGGTGAGCTTCACCCTAAAAGGGGACATATTACGCCAGGCGCGATATCACGGACACCTGGTACATGAAGGGGCCCGTATTCAAATCTTCCAAGACCTATCTGCTATCACCCTACAATACAGGAGGGATCTCAGGCCCCTCCTGCAAGTGCCAAGAGACAGACATATTGCTTATAGGTAGAAATTTCCCTTCTGCTTGCAGGCGACTAACGGAAACCACACGGCTTCCCTGAGAGTGCCTGAAGACCTGCAAGCATTGTGCTCCACTCTTGGCATACCGGAGGTACCCGTACCTGACTGGTACAGTTCATTTCTTGGATACAAGGTCGCCACGTATGCAGAGAAGCAGACAAAGATGCAGGAGACTCTCCGCCAATTCACCACAGAGGGCCCGTGGAGAGATGGAAACGGAGGACAGCCCACGGTATCACCATCCTCGGTCCGACGCAAGACAGGACTTTAACATGAGTCGCGCTCATCAGAAGCACAGAACCAAGTACCCTCATGGCAACCCTGAACTTTGACTGGCTACAGAATTTGTCCCCTCTCCAACTTCTTATGTAAATAACCAGAGGGTACCTTTAGCTTGGGGCTGAAGTCCCTGCCGTCTGCCCTGCGAACAGCTGATCACCTTAAACCATTCCTACCTGGGTAAAGTGAGTATTCTCTCTGACTATGGGGTCCACTGTGTGTGACTGTGTTGCAGATCGCATAGACTTTCAGCGTTAAAACTGTGATCCCTCTCACTCTTTAAAAAAATTACAGTCCAGGGGTGTGATGCTAAGCCTCGAACACGTGATCTGAAAGGATCCCTCACCTTTACAAGGCGATAAGCGGTACATAAGGAACTGATGTCATATTTTAGTCCTGGGAAGGTTTACTTCTGCCAAGCCTACTGTTCCCTGTGGAATTCTAGCTTAGACTTGCGCATGGCCAAGGAACACTTGAAGTTTACTGTAGGAAGGTTCCTACTATGTCGTGTCCATGAGACTCTGAGCCTTCCTCCTAATAAGCAACACCCGCACCAGAATGGCCTCTGAGTATGGCAACATCCAGTGAGGGGACTACGTATGCCTTATTAAGGGGAAGGTGCTTTAGTAGGTTCTGTGAAGCACCTATTAGACAAAAGATGTCTTGGTTCTATCTAACTACGTTGAAATGTTTTAGTCACTGTTGATTGCATAGAGACTATGCCCTGTGGACTTCAGTACTGTTATAATACATTACACAATGTTGAACAGGAAAAACCTCCTACATGGAGAAACAGAAAGAAGCACTCGGTTGAGGTACCGGGGTGAACAAGGGGACCGGTCTCTATTTAGCAAGCTATGTTGGCTCATGGGAGCATTGACCCTTTGGTCTCTATCTCATCTGTCTGCTTAGTAGCCAAATGGTAGTGGCAAAAGCATAGTTATGTGTTATGTATTCATGCCTGGTTGGTATACCATATTGTGCTACAAATCTCTACATAGTCCCTTTAGATATATGTTGGGATTATGGGTATAGCTATGGTCCGGAGCTCCGAGATGGAATCAGATGAAGATAACAACTCGTGGGCTTAGCTCGATGCTTCAGTGGGATTAAAAAATTTGACCCCATACATACAAAACAATGTCTAAGAGTGGATGAATGCTTAGTGCTCCCTACATGGCCGACCCAGAGTCCTCTGAGTTGCATAGTTTAATGTTTAAGTTTGGTTGTTGGGTATGCTGGGAGGGGGGTGACTAGGGTGTAGTACTCTATTCACTCTCCTTCCAGGGGGGGGCTTGGCGACGCCTCCTTATCTTTAGGATTTGGGAGACGTCTCCTCCACTACTGTATCAAAACGGAGGTTCCCGGACGGGGAGAGTCATTGAGTGAGTGGACGACTCAGTCGTTGAGTGAGTTAGACACTTCTCCCAACTCGGAGAGGTGGGTCCTTCTCTGAAATCACACCGGTAAATTCTTGTTTTACTTCATTCTTATTAGTGTTGAATATACCTCTCAGGTGCCTGAGCAGGCTGACAGACAACTCCGGAGATTCAAACAGGGCCTTGATAATTCAAGGTTTTCCCTTGACTATCTTTTAGATAGCATATACCGCACTCCCCAGTCCTGCAATGTTTACGTTAGGCACATAGTCCTAACCGTCTCAAGCTCTCCCACATCAATTCCTTGTAATTCCACCCTCTCTCACTCCCTACCTTCCTACCCCTTTATATATATATATATTTCTTTTTTTTTCCTCTTCTTCTTTTCATCCCCTCATTCTCCTGAGGACGGCCCTCCCTATCTTAGCCAGCTCCTAAGTCGCAAGTGAAACTAACCAGTAGTAGGCATGGCTTCCACAAACACATGTAAAGTCCACCTTTCACTAAAAATTTACTCCCTAAATGCGAAAGGCTTAAATATTCCCGAGAAACTAAGCAACGTCCTGGCTGAGGCACACCGGTATAAGGCGCAGATTATTTTCCTGCAGGAGACCCACTTTAAAAAAGGATCAATCCCACGATTAGGCAATATCATGCAGCATTTACAGACTCTAAGACCAAAGGAGTTTCGATATTACTTTCCAAATTGTGTCATTTCAACCTCACTGACCAAATTTTGGACCATGAAGGTAGATACATGTTCCTTAACCACTTGCTTACTGGGCACTTAAACCCCCCTCCTGCCCAGACCAATTTTTGGCTTTCAGCGCTGTTGCATTTTGAATGAGAATTGCGCGGTCCTGCAACGTTGTACCCAAACTAAATTTATATAATTTTTTTCACACAAATATAGTTTTCTTTTGGTGGTATTTGATCACCTCTGCGTCATTTCTGATCGCCGCTATAAAAAAAGAGCAATGATTTTGAAAAAAGTACAATATTTTTTACTTTTTGCTATAATAAATATCTACAAAAAAAAAAAAAATATTCATCAGTTTTGGCCGATATGTATTCTTCTACATATTTTTGGTAAAAAAAAAATTGCAATCGGCGTATATTGATTGGTTTGCACAAAAGTTATCTTGTCTACAAACTATGGGAATCGATTTATGGCATTTTTATTATTTATTTATTTTTTACTAGTAATGTCGGCGATCTGCGATTTTTATCGGGACTGCGATATTGGGGCAGACATGTCGGACATTTTTGACACTTTTTTGGAACCAATGAAATTTATACAGCGATCAGAAATTTAAATGTCCACTGATTACTGTATAAATGTATTTGGCAGTGAAGGGGTTAACCTGCAGGGGGCAGTGAAGGGGTTAAGTGTGTTTCCTGGGTGTGTTCTAACTGTGTGGGGGCGGGGCTGGCCGGGACATAACAGATCTAACTGATCCCAGTGACAGGGATCAATAGATCTGTCATGTCCCCTTCAACAGAACGGAGAACCGCCGTGTTTACATCGTTTGACAGGGGATCGCGGGTCTCGGGCGAACATCGAGTCCGCCCGACCCGCAGGCACGCCCATGCAGCGCGCGGCGGGCACACGTGCTGCCGCCTGTTAGTGCGCGCCAGGAGCGTGCACATGGCCAGGACGTCCATGGACGTCCACCCGGCAATTCAGATCCACGCTGGAGCCGTACTTCGGCTATAGCGTGGATCTGAAGGGGTTAAGGGAACGTGGAAAGGCAAACCCTTAACCTTAGCAAACATATACTGTCCGAATTCTAAACAAGTATCTTTCTTAAAAGAGGTGCTCTTACGACTGACTTCATTCCACACTGGACTCTTGATCTTAGGGGGGATCTCAATGTAGCCTTAAACCCACTTTTGACACCTCAAGTGGTACATCATCGCTATCTTATGCAGCCTTACACCAGATCAAACTACAATTGGCCTCTTTGATGCTACATGACACTTGGTGTACTTTCAATCCACAAAGGACTTTGCGGTTTTCTCATCTCCGCATAATCGTTACTTGAGGTTAGACTACCTCTATGTGAGTCAGGCAGGCCTACAGTAATTACATGATGCCACAATAGAGAACCTGGTCATCTCTGATCACCACCCAATCATAATGACCTTACGTTTCCCTCAACGGGAAATGTCCATGAGGCTGTGGAGAATGGATGCTTCCCATCTCACTGACCCTGGAGATTTATCTAATATTAGGAAACTAATAGAAGAGTACTTCCAGAACAATAACACCCCTGATATGTCGCCTATGATGCAATGGGGGGCCCATAAATGTGTGGTGAGGGGCCACTTGATTGCTCTGGCAGCCCGGAAAAAAAGACAGACAAAAAGCAGTGGAAGACCTTTCAGCTAGGATAACTGTACTGGAAGAGAAACACAAGTGTTCCCTAGCAGCTGTGGTGGCACAGGATTTAGCTGATACCAGAGCACTGTTACTGGCCGAGCTATCAGCTAAGACCAAAAGCAGACGAACAAAGATCCAAAACGTGTTCTATGAACAGGCCAATAAGCCAGGTAGACTTCTGCCCAGATTCACGCAGGAACGTAACCTGACACACATAGTACACCATATCACAGGTTCCTCAGGTATAAAACACTCCAAAAATGAAAGTATAGCCAAGCAATTTCATGATTTCTACGCTAAACTTCACAATCTTAGAGCAGAGATAACAGACATCAAACAGGAGGCTACATGTAGGAAAGTGATCCGAGCCTTTCTAGACAAATACAGCCCAAAGGCCCTGTCCATGGAGGACCGGAATGATCTGGAGGCACCGATATCGGCAACAGAATGGGCAGCAGCACTAAAAGCCATGAAACCAGGTAAAAGCCCAGGCCCAGACGGTTTCCCGGCACTTTATTGCAAAAGCTTTTCAGACCTCTTGGCCGCAGGTTTTCTTAAAGCCTTTAATACCTTATCTAGCACTCCCTGCACTTCTAACACCTTACTAGATGCCTACATCTCTGTCATTCCTAAAGGTAATAAAGACCCTGGCAATGTAGCTAACTATAGGCCGATATCTCTACTAAATGTTTGATGTCAAAATATTTTCCAAAATTCTGGCAACCAGACTTTCCTATCACGTTCCTGCGTGGATTGGGCTAGACCAGGTTGGGTTTGTCCCAGGCAGGGAAGCCAGGGATAACACAATCAAGCCCTTACATTTGCATCACTGGCTTAGTACCAATCAGCAAGAGGGTTTCTTTCTAGCAATGGATGCATTGAAAAGGCATTCGATCGGGTAGCCTGGGACTATACGGAAGAGGCATTAAAGGCTCTGGTATTAGGAATTAGAATGAAAACCTTTATAAGATCCCTTTACTCTACCCCATGCAGAATCGGATGAGGCAGGGATGTCCCCTATCTCCACTCCTCTATATTATCACCTTGAAGCCCCCCCTGAGATGCATTTGTGCAAATCCAGATATAAAAGGCATTAAAGTGGAAAATAAGGAGTTCAAAATTGCGACCTTCGCGGATGACATTCTGCTTTTTCTATCTTCTCCATTAACAACTCTGCCCAATATCATGTCAGTACTAGAACACTTCAAACAGATCGCAAATCTGCAAATCAATTATTCAAAATCCTTTGCCCTAAACGTCTCTCTGCCAACGCAATTAGTACGACACTGCCAAGTCAATTTCTCCTTTCAGTGGAAAGCAAATGCAATCACATATATAGGTATCCAACTACTGGGCAATTTGGCAGACCTTAATGGGCAAAACAGAACTGAACATCATTCAGCAAGACCTTAAACGATGGGATACACCTACTATCTCCTGGTTCGGGCAGGCCTCTATTATTAAAATGAACATCCTCCCACGTTTGCTGTATAAAATGCAAACACTGCCAATCCACCTACCAGCATCATTTTTTGCGACTTACAAAATAATTTGCAGGACATTTCTCTGGGGAGGCAAACCTGCACGTATTGGATGGGCTAAACTCGTACTACCTAAATTAGAGGGAGGGGAATAGGTCTGCCAGACTTACCACGTTATCACTGGGCCGTCCATTTGTCTTGAGTCATAAATTGGAAAATGCATGCTCGTTATAAAGGATGGGTAACCCTAGAACACCTAGTCTCAGGAGTGGACCTGGGAATAGTGCCCTGGTTCCCCATAAAACACATCCCATCCAATCTGGACTCACACCCGTTAATTGGAACTACCTTGCAAGTTTTCCTTAGGTCTTGTATAAGACATGATTCCTGTGGGAAGCTTTGCCCTATAACCCCTTTGAAAGGCAACCCGGCCTTCCCCCCCAGGAATAGAATGTTCTTAACAGTAGAATGGCCTTATGCGGAAATGCAAGCGAAACATTTTTTCCTGAGAAACAGGTTTAAGCGTCAAAGAGAGCTAGCGGAAAATTCTAAAATGAACACATTCCCCTTCTGGGCATAAATGCAAGTGAAGCACTTTCTAGACAATCCACTTCACAGAGACAGCATAATGAGACCCCCTTTGGTTTTTGAGTCCCTTTGCTCTGGAGCAGCTCCCCAGAATCACGTGATTTCAGCGTTGTACGCCTCCGTGTTTCGGAACTCTTGCACCCTAACAAGCTGAACATGACATGAACGAGCCCTTACCACAGAAATGAATGAAGTGGACTGGAGCCGCATCTATCTATACTTACTTAAAGGTTCACTGAATGTAAATACCCTAGAAAATGGATACAAACTAAAAACAAGATGGTATAGAACCCCTGACTTACTTCATAAATATATGCCATCAGTTCCAGACAAGTGCTGGAGATGCGACAAAGAAAAAGGGACATTTTTACATATTTGGTGGCATTGTCCAATAATTCAGCCATATTGGCTCATGGTTCATGACATGATTTTGAATATCACAAAACTCCCAATAGAATTCACGCCTGCACAATTCCTCCTTCATCTATCCACAATCCCACAAAAAACATATTTTAAATCACTGTCCATGCATATGATTAATGCCGCAAGACTTTGCGTACCCAAACTCTGGAGATCCATATCCCCACCTTCACTGAAGGAATGGGCCGGTCGCCTAAACCATATAGGAACCATGGAGGAACTGATTCATATAGTGCAAGATAAAATCACTCACTTCTCTAAAACGTGGGAACCTTGGACCACGTACCGCGATTCACATGAGTATCAGGCCTTAATGCAAGCAGGGACTAATGTGCAATAGTGACCTATAACCATTGTAACTGATAGGGATCGAAAGCGACCTGAAATATGAAATTGGAGCTCCAAACGCGAGGGGCTAGGATGGGGAGGGTTGTTGGTGGAGCCCCCACCCCTCTCTATTTCTTATTTGACCCCTTGTTCCCTATAACATACACCCCCCACTTCTATCCTCTTCCCCCCCTTTCTTTTCTTTTTTTTTCTTCTTTTTTTCTCTTTCTCTTTATCTTCTTCTTTTCCTCCCCTTCCTGTTTCTTACAGCTCAATTTGGGGTAGCACCCCAAACTAAATGGTATGCTCATTATATTATATTATATTGAGCTCTCACAACTTCACGGGCAGAGCTATACATCCATTGTTAAGGGATGGGAGCCGGTGAATCACTGGCAAGCAAATGTGCGACGGATAGCTGTAGTCTTGTACTTTGACTATCCTTCCGACCTATTGGTTGGTTGTCCTGCAAGTTAACATGTATAATGAACAATATAATGAAACGTTGTTATACCAAATAGCATATTTTTACTTATGTATATACTTTCGTCCTGTTTTTCCTTTTTGTTTTGTATGCAGATGAAACTCAATGAAATGTTTATGCAAAAAAAAAGCAGGTTCCGCTTATCCTCCTTCTCTCCCTCTCCTCTATCACTACTGGAAGCTTCTTTTTTTTTTTTACTGGGTAGGGGTACCTATTTCTGGCAGGTACCCACTCTCACTTCTGCTTAGGCGGGCCGAGTGAAAGTTGAGCCCCCCCTTCCCTTCCTGCCTGCAACCCCCGGGACACGTCACAGGTCCCAGGAGTCCCGTGACCATTCAGAAAGCACAGCCCATCTTACACATGGGCAGTGGGTAGCTGGCTTTAAGCCAGCAGGAAGTTACACCTGGTTTCCCATACTCAAGATGGCAGTGCTAGGGACCCAAATCCTCTTTAGGATTTGTTTCACCCTCCATCATGAATGGGTTAAGAATGAGGTAGGGAAATAGATGGGGCAGTTTTAAAGAGATACAGGAAATGGGGAAGTGATATCCATTTTGAGTATGTTTATTATCCCTAGCCAAGAAAATGTTTTCCAGTCAAGCTATAAGGATGTGAGATGGTTCTTTGGAGCAAGGATGTGTAGTTGGGAGAGATCTGAAGATATATGCGTCCCAAGATATTTCTCTTTCAATAAATTTTCATTGAAACATTTTAAGGAATACAATGGTATAGACAATGGTATATAATTACTACTATACAATACCACTACTCGCAAAGCTTACTCAATAAAGTGTGTTATGTTTGTTTGTGAATTTAAATCTGAGGTAAATAAATGTGAATTGAACCTATTGTGTTTGCAAAGGACGAGATATGACTTTGCATGTGATTCCATAGCACTTCCTTTCACTCCAGGGGCCAGCACAAAGCTGATGGATGTCAAACACAAGTAGGTGGGTACCATTCAGAATACTTGTTACTAAACCCAGGACCCTACATTCAGTATATCTGGTCCCCACAGTACACAGAACATGCAATAGTTTTCATAACTATAAACTGCTAAATACCTTTTCTCATCAGCAGTTAGAGCAGTATTGTGATGTCTGTAAATGTCTGGTTAAAGCTTGCAGGGGTTTCCATGCTCCCATGATTGTCCTATGAGGATGCAGAACCCCTGACCCTCCTTCTGGACAGTGATGATTAGCCATATGCTGATCACATGCACTCTCCCAAGAAAAAAACAAAACTCTCTAGCAATACACACCAAATTGAGCTTATGCAGCTTGTCCCCTAGCCTCTGTACTATCTGGAGATGGATTAGAGACTCTGGAAGAAGGGGAGGATCAGAGAAGACAGGCTCAAACAGTCTCATTCATGTGGCTATCATTTTCCATGGCCAGGCTTGGTGTACTTTTGAGAAAACCACCAAGGCTTGATCAGGAATGCAGGGAAGTGAGTGTTGTTAGCCAGGGATTTTTGAGTGTAACTGTAGTTCCACTTTGAGGGTCCATTCACACTTGTGCATTGTGTCAGTGGTCAGTAAACTGTGCGTTACTGCAATGAAAATGCCCCTTGAACACCTTTAGCGAAAGGGAAGGGAAAAGAACCCTCTGCTCCAGGTGTATGTAAGCCCAAATGGAACCTAACTAGGAGTGCCAGCCCCGGCCCGCCTCCGTAGAAATCCTCAAGGAAAAGAAACGGCTGCACATCCAAAGGTTCCAATTGCTTTTTATTGTTCCACGTGATAACACCAGGAACAGAGTATTTGGGCAGATGATAAAAGGTGGAAAGGACAGCTCTGTATGAGGGATCTGGCTTTTTTCTGATTAAAAATGCCCATTCTAACCCCCCCTCTGTACCAGCTCAGTAATAGCTATTCTGTATTACTTTGTAGGGTCCCCACTAAGTTTAGTGTAAGTAACGTGGTCAGACAGCTGCCGGATTTGCTTCCTGCCTATATTGCTCTGTGTTAAGTATCAAAATGTGACCCCCCTTGTCTGAGTTACGAACAATAATATTTTCATCCTTCATCAGGTTATTAAGGGCTAGTCTCTCTTCACTGGTAAAGTTATCATGCCAGACAGTTTCTCCTGCCAACGTCTGTTGTGCCCGTGCTGTTAAATGATTTAACAGGACTGACACACACATGGCACAACTCAATATACCACTCTCTGCTGCCAGATCTTCCAGGTCTCTAACGGCACAATGCTCCGTAAAGGAGAAATCATCGCTAACCGACACAGTGTTGACAGATGTATGCATAGATTGTGTGGAAGCTGTAACACCTATTGAATAATAATGCCTTTTAATCGTTAAATTCCTCACAAATCTATTGATATCCACAATTGTGTCAAACAGATTGAAATGTCTCTGAAGACAAAAATTTAGTGCCTTAGATATTAGTGATAACTTCCCACCAGTTATTGTCCTATCAGATAGATTTAAAACATTGGAAAAATGTATTATAACTTGCGTGCTTGACGGTGGGACGCTTATCTCTTCTTATCCCCCTCCTCCTCCACCCATAGTGTGTCCTCCTGTATTTTTGTTGTTCCAACCCCTTTTGTGTTGCCGCTATTTGCAATCCCTGTTTTTTGCGAGTACAGGGGTGGACCTATCTTGTTGGCCACTAGTCGATGGACGGTCAGGTGATGGATCTGAATCCGAAGCTGCCAAAGTGTCGTCCAAATGCTCCATCTCCGTGTCCGAAAAACTGACATGCTTCCTGATCTCATTGTTAGGTTGGGATATACCACTCCAATGACGCCTATGTTTCCAAATGTAGACATTGTTAGTGTCATAATCAATTTTATCACGTAACATCTTTTCCTTTTTGTTTGCAATTATATCATTCTCCAAGCGATTTAATTTCTCATTCAATCCTTGTTCAAGATGTGTGAACTCACTTGCACCTTGTAACGGTTTAAGGACTAATTGGAGCTCTGAGAGCTCCTGTTGCAGGACAGCCATCTCTCTTTTCTTAGATGTAATGATAATGTTCAGTAGAGCTTTTGAGCAAATGAACAGAGTATCTGTCCATTGAGTTTGAGAGACTTGTCAAATAGTTCAAACGTAGGGAACTTTTTCACCCTCAATCCCCGTGGTATACATTCAGTCAATAAGTATTCAGAGAGAGAGCTTGACTCCCAAAACGCCCAAATCTCCTTGGTTATGATCTTTTCCAATTTCCTGAAGAGAACCCACACCGAGCCAGCTTCATTGCCCGTTTTATTATTAAATATCTCATGAGCATTAGTCCTCAGTGGGTTTTTTTTCCAAATAAATGAAAGGTGCGGCTGGAGTCTTGTGGTGCAACATTGTCCGTCATGATAAGGTGTATGGAGCGGCAACAAATTTCTGCTGAAGAGGCAATCAGGGCAACACCGAGCTAGCCATACTGCAAGAAACCAAGTCAAAGGGAAAATAACCCGCTGCTCCATGTGTATGGAATAAGCCAAATGGAACCTAACTAGGAGTGCCAGCCCCGGCTCGCCTCTCTAGAAATCCTCAAGGAAAAGAAACAGCTGCACATCCAAAGGTTACAGTTGCCTTTTATTGATCACTGTGATAACACCAGGGACACCAGCATACAGTCATGTAGACGCGTTTCACACATACATCTTGTGCTTAATCATTACAATGACTCATCCTACAGATAGATCTTATATAGGTCCGCCCCTATAGTTACAGGTGTTGGGGGGCGGTAATCAGTAGCAGATACACATCATGATCAACCATTTAAACAGATCATATAAACAACTCATTCTCCCCTAAGAAGTTTTTATATGAATATAAAGACAATGACCAATACCAAGCAGATGTAATACATATGTGAATAAAGGAAATCTCAATAAAATAAAAAAAGTTGTGTAAGCAATGATATTACATAAGGTATAACAGGTCATTGACAATTCATATGAATACACATGTATCAAGAATAGAAAGAAGGACACACAAAAACAAGCAAAAAACTGGAAAATCAATCAAAAGGCCATAAAGACTATGAAATAAAACCAACGAAGATTTTTGATTCAAAATAATAAATAAACAAAACAAAAAATAAAATTATTTATATCCAACTAACAAGGTACATACATACAGGTGATACTCGAAAAATTAAAATATTGTGCAAAAGTTCATTTATTTTAGTAATGCAACTTAAAAGGTGAAACTAATATATGAGATAGACTCATTACATGCAAAGCAAGATAGTTCAAGACGTGATTTGTCATAATGGTGATGATTATGGCTTACAGCTCATGAAAACCCCAAATCCACAATCTCAGAAAATTAGAATATTGTAAAAAGGTGCAATATTCTAGGCTCAAAGTGTCCCACTCTAATCATCTAATTAAGCCATAACACCTGCAAAGGTTGTATGGTTGTTAAAGGTTCCTGAGCCTTTAAATGGTCTCTCAGTCTGGTTCAGTAGGAATCACAATCATGGGAAAGACTGCTGACCTGACAGTTGTGCCGAAAACCATAACTGACACCCTCCATAAGGAGGGAAAGCCTCAAAATGTAATTGCAAAAGAAGTTGGATGTTCCCAAAGTGCTGTATCAAAGCACATTAATAGAAAGTTATGTGGAAGGGAAAAGTGTGGAAGGAAAAGGTGCGCAAGCAGCAGGGATGACCGCAGCCTGGAGAGGATTGTCAGGAAAAGGCCATTCAAAGGTGTTGGGGACTTTCACAAGGAGTGGACTGAGGCTGGAGTCAATGCATCAAGAGCCACCACACACAGACGTATCCTGGACATGGGCTTCAAATGTCGTATTCCTCTTGTCAAGTCTTACCTGGGCTAAAGAAAAACAGACTTGGTCTGTAACTCAGTAGTCCAAAGTCCTCTTTTCTGATGAGAGCAAATTTTGCATCTCATTTGGAAACCAAGGACCTAGAGTATGGAGGAAGAATGGAGAGGCACACACTGCAAGATGCTTGAAGCCCAGTGTGAAGTTTCCACAGTCTGTGTTGATTTGGAGAGCCACGTCATCTGCTGGTGTTGGTCCACTGTGCTTCATTAAGTCCAGGGTCAACGCAGCCGTCTACCAGGAGATTTTGTAGCACTTCATGCTTCCTTCCGCAGACGAGCTCTATGGGCATGCTGAGTTCATTTTCCAGCAGGACGTGGCACCTGCCCATACTGCCAAAAGCACCAAAACCTGGTTCAATGACCGTGGGATTACTGTGCTTGATTGGCCAGCCAACTCGCCTGACCTGAACCCCATAGAGAATCTATGGGGCATTGCCAAGAGAAAGATGAGAGACATGAGACCCAACAATGCAGAAGAGCTGAAGGGCGCTATTGAAGCATCCTGGTCTTCCATAACACCTCAGCAGTGCCACAGGCTGATAGCTTCCATGCCACGCTGCATTGAGGCAGTAATTGCTGCAAAAGGGGCCCAAACCAAGTACTGAGTACATATGCATGCTTATACTTTTCAGAGGTCTGATATTGTTCTATGTACAATCCTTGTTTTATTGATTGCATGTAATATTATAATTTTCTGAGATTGTGGATTTGGGGTTTTCATGAGCTGTAAGCCATAATCATCACAATTATGACAAATCACGGCTTGAACTATCTTGCTTTGCATGTAATGAGTATATCTCATATATTAGTTTCACCTTTTAATTTGCATTACTGAAATAAATTAACTTTTGCAAGATATTCTCATTTTTTAATTATCACCTGTACAAGATGGAAACTCGGTCCACATGTATGCATATTCAAACGACATGTCAAAAAAGCATGTTAAAGAATGAATAAACCAATAAAGCAATTTTTGTTCACTTATACCACTCCCACTATCTATGTATTTTAGTCTTTTTGATAGTGTTGTGTATGGTCTTTACTTGACCGATTAGGGAGTGCTGTGCAGACCGTATTTGTGCATCCACTCATATACGGATCTAAATAAATATATTGCATAGTATATATACTTTCTGGTACCGGTTTATTGGTATATTATTTTAATATTTTATGGCAATGTGGCCCCTATCTATTCCCTTGTAGGCGTTATTTATACAGTATGTGTTCCACTTGAATGCATAAATAGATTGGTATTTGGTCTATTTGTGTGGGGTTATTTATATACCTTTACTAATTGCTTTGTATGTTTTTGGTTTATTCATTCTTTGACATGCTTTTTATGACATGTCATTTAAATATGCATACATGTAGACCATATGAACAAAACCGAGTTTCCATCTTGTATATATGTACATTGTTAGTTGGATACAAATCATTTTTTTTTGTTTTGTTTATTTGCTATTTTGAATCAAAAAGCTTCTTTGGTTTCATTTCACAGTCTTCATGGTTTTTTGTTTGCTTTTGTGTGTCCTTCTTTCCATTCTTGATATATGTGTATTCTTATGAATTGTCAATGACCTATTATACCTTATGTAAAAGGACCCCTATCATTGCTTACACTATTTTTTTTTTTTTTTTTATTGGGGTTTCCTATATTTACATATTTCTTACATCTGCTTGGTATTGGTCATTGTCTTTATATTCATACATACCTTTCTTAGGGGAGAATGAGTTGTTTATATGATCTGTTTAAATGGTTGATCATGATGTGTATCTGCTACTGATTACCGCCCCTCGAACACCTGTAACTATAGGGGCAGACCTATATAAGATCTATCAGTAGGATAAGTCATTGTAATGATTAAACACAACATGTACGTGTGAAACGCGTCTACATGACTATGCTGGTGTCTCTGGTGTTATCACAGTGATCAATAAAAGGCAATTGGAACCTTTGGACGCGCAGCCGTTTCTTTTCCTTTAGGGAAAGGGAGCGTTGACTGATGGAAGCATTGCATTACAATGGGCGTTGATCCGAATCAAGGAGGTTAAGTGGCTCCGTCAGGATTGGTGACATGAGATTTTGGGGCAGACCCTGAAATCTAGAAAAAGGTTACATTGAGGCATGTCCCTCTGGCCTGAGGAGCATGGCAACAGACCTGCTGTGTGCAGTGCCATTCACTGTGAATGACATTCCAATGCAATGTACAGTAGAGTGCAACACATGACATGACTGCAGTGTGCGTTGGGTTGCTAAAAAATAGGTCATGTGCCTTTTTAATCTGCTGGGGTGCATTGGGAGCCCATTCATAATGACTGTGCTGCCTTAATACAATGGATGTTAGTGCGCAAAGTAATGAGTGTTACAGCACATACTTTAATGCACTGCAGCAGATTGCTAAAGTGTGAATCAGCCTTAACAGTATATATTCTATAAAGCCTTTTTTGTTAGTACTATATAGATGAAATAATAATAAATGAGGCACGGATATTTAAGCAGTCTATTACATTAAGGTACATTGCTACACAATCGTGTAGTTAGGACTTTGCATAATCTTTATTTATATGAATGTTTATTCAGAGTAGATTTAGTGGGTTTTTTTTCTTTTGGCTGTGCTTATGGGAGCACCCAAACCGTTAGCCACAGAGGCTAATTCAGCATTACCGTAAGAAATGTTTCATAGAAAGTAAATGGGTTAATCTAATGAATGAAGCTCTGCTTTGGAGTGGCCTAAGAGGGGGCACACCCAGTTAGAAAATGTTAGTCACTCATTGCAGCTAACTCAAAGCAGATGGATCGTTTCATAAAGAAAATAATTCCAGAGACATCACGTCTTCTCTTACTGTCCCCAACTTTCTCTTACTCTACCTCACACTCTCTGAGAATTTATGAATTGCTGTACAGGTCACCCAGACTGCACTACATACAATTAAATTTATATATGGTATTTTATACTGTACACGTATTGCTTTTTTAATATATTAATGTGTTTCCATGGCTAACTGAACTCAAATGTCTATTAGTTCAACTTTCTCATTAAAGAACATGTGTACCAATAGAAATAAGCAAGCTAGCATCACTGACTTCTTCTTTTGAAAATTTAGCTGCTTGGCTTTATACCGTCCATAGAGGGTGCACAGGTGCTGCCCCCCCCCCTATTCATGTGCCCAGCCCCCTGATCTACATATCAGGGTGCCAGACTATGGATTCCAATGGGAGGAGTGTTTTTTGAAGCATCTGATTAGAGCCCGAGGCTCTAATAGGCTTCAAAAAGGGTGTTCTCTGGCACAGAGCACTGCTCCCTGATCCAATACTGTTGTGTGACGATAGCAAATGAATTTTCACTATTGTCACGCTAAAGTTCCTCCCTGCCAATCAGGAGGCAGGTTTTGAGACCTGTTTTCCAATTGGCCAAAGCATCAGGTGATCCTATTGGATGCCTAGCGCTTTAGCAGAAGAGGAGACACACATGGTGGAGGAAGGTTGAGCAGCAGACACCGGAGCCGCTGCTGCCCGCACTCCAGGAGAAGAGGAGAGGACACCACAGCCCCGCCACATGAGCGGGTAAGTGCCGGACCGCGCTACCCGGCGGGTGGGGTGGGGGGGATTGTGCTCGCTGTCTCAGTGCTGCGCCGCCCCAAAATAAGAACCCACCAGCCGCCACTGCTTTGTACCCAAAGCAAGTTCTGACATTACTTTGACTGCATATGCTTGTTCCAGGTCAATGACTCGAAAGTATAGGCCACTAAATCAGCATGTGACAGCCAGTTATCTAGAATAGAAGGCGGTCAGCAATATCATATGATCAACAGATTAGCTGTTCTCTGTAAATACGCTTTAAGGCTTGTGTACAAAATAAAATAAAACAGCTGTTTGTGCTGCAATACACACCTTCAGTTCAGAGCTCCAGTACTTCTTTTCCACCCCAGCATGTCCTTGGTATTCCAGGTTTAATGACAGCCAGCTTTAAACCCACCTACTCTGAGTATAGCCTATCATGACCCCTCCTTTCCCCAACCTATGACTGGTCAAGGAAGGAGGAGCAGCACAATGATGATTTAATCCCTCTGTCACTTTGCTTTCTCCTGCTGTCAGCTTGCTTATTGTCAATGTATGAACTGATTGACCTCTTTCTCTACCAATCTAAGCTCTGCTATACAGGTGACTGCAAGAGACTGATGTAAAATCACATTCAGATACTTACTCTACTTTAAATGTGCTGCTGTTATAATCATTTTCAGATAATTCATGACTAGTGCTGAGCGAACCCGGACTGTAACGTTCGGGTCCGTACCGAACTTTGGGGTGTCCGGGACCCGGACCCGAACACGGACATTTCAAAAAACGTTCGGGTTCTGGGTTTGCCCCTAGAAGCCATCACAGCCATGCCTACTAATGGCATGGCTGTGATTGGCCAGTGCATCATGTGACCCAGCCTCTATATAAGCTGGAGTTACTTGATGCTGCAGTCACACGCTCTCTGAGACTCTGAATAGTATAGGGAGAGGAAGCTGCCAGCGTTTTTGTGAGGGACAGATTGCAGACATTTTAACATCTGATCCTGCATCCTGAGATTACTACTACTGTTGCTCTGAGGGACAGATTGCAGAAATGTGAGATTTCACATACTGCTGCTTTGAGTGACAGATTGCAGATCAAACTCTGCATAACACAACGATTGCTACGATCGTACACAACGATCAGATTGTGGGAGTAATTTGAGATTTCACATACTGCTGCTTTGAGTGACAGATTTCAGATCAAACCCTACCTAAAACAATGATCGTTACGATCGTACACAACGATCAGATTGTGGGATCGTACACAACGATCAGATTGTAGGAATAATTTGAGATTTCACATACTGCTGCTTTGAGTGACAGATTGCAGATCAAACCCTGCATTACACAACGATCTGACTGCACTAGGTAGAGGCTTCTGCTTAGAGGGACAGATTATTGTTCAAAAATCATCTCCTAGTTCTAAAGGGAGAGCTTCCAGCTGTTGGTGTGAGCGGTGCATCTCTTGCACCAAAATAAAAAGTCTGGCTACGTTGGTGTTTTCAAAAAAAATAAAAAGGTATTAATTGGTATTAATAAATACTTACATAGGGCTACATAGTACATTTGCGGACACAATGAGGGGAGCAAATAAGGGACGTGGTCATGGTGCTGCTGGTGTTGGTGGTGTTGGTGAACCTCCTGTTGGAAGGAAAGGACGTGGCCGAGGTGTGCCAGCTACGCGCACAAGGAAAACACCTTCCTCAGGTAGCCAACGGAACCTTCACCGGTATATGGTAGGCCCGAATGCCCCTCAACGATTGGTGAGGCCAGAACAAGTACAGGCGATAGTAGATTGGGTGGCTGACAATGCCTCCAGTTCCTTCACATTGTCTCCCTCCCGGTCCCTTGATGAAAGCTCAGAGTTGGCACCTGAACCCCATGGCCATCTGTCTTTCACCTCAGCCCCATGTAAATTAGCCAAGCAGTCTGAGCCCCAAGTCCTGCAAGAGACTCTTATGCTTTTTGATGACTCTCCTGGTGTGCTTTCCGTGGGCCATCCATATATAGCGCTGCCCCAGAAGTGGAAGACATTGAGTGCAACGATGCCCAACCACTTCTGTTGCAGGATGAGGACATGGAAACACCAGCGCAGCACATCTCTGATGATGACAAAACACAGGTGCAACTGCTGCAGCTTGCCTCAGTGTGCAGACTGACAAGGAGGGCAGTGGTGAAGGGTGGGTGGAAAATGATGTGGAGGATGATGAGGTCCTAGACCCCACATGAAATGAGGGTCATGCGATTGACGTGTGCAGTTTGGAGGAAGAGGTGGTGGTCGCACAGAGGCACCAGCACAGCAAAAGAGGAAGCAGGTTGCAAAAGCGGAGCAAGCGTCCCCTAGACAGTAGGCCTGCTACTACCCACCGCACCCAGGGACCTAGCACACCAAAGGCAGCTCAAAGGCGTGGCAGTTCTTCAGACAAAGTGCTGAGCCGGGGCATAAATGTTCTCAACCTGAGCACAACCCCCATGACCAGGCATCTAAATTCAAGGCACAAGCTGCATTGGAATAGTTACCTCAAAATCCAAGAAAGGTCTCGGCCTCCTCCTGCTTCCTCTTCTGCTGCTGCCTTGGCCTCTTCCTCCACCTCTACAGTGACAGTGTCACCTGCCACCCAGCAAACAGACGATATAACAGCAATGCCACCATATCCGCCACCGTCCCCAAGCATTTCCACATGGTCCCATGGAAGCTTACAGTTGTCCATCTCCCAAACACTGGAGAGAAAGAGGAAGTACCCCCCTACCCACCCGCGATCCCTGGCCCTGAATGCCAGCATTTCAAAATTCCTGGCCTTTGAAATGCTGTCATTCCGTCTGGTGGACACGGATAGTTTCAAAAACCTGATGGCGGTGGCTGTCCCACAGTACGTGGTACCCAGCCGCCACTACTTTTCCAGGCGAGCCATCCCTTCCCTGCACAAACAAGTCGGGGACAAGATCAAGTGTGCACTGCGCAACGCCATCAGTGGCAAGGTCCACATAACCACTGATATATGGACCACATCCAACGTGGACAAGCTAACCTTTATTAAAATGAATCAGGCATGGATCCCACAAGACTTGTCTGTACCTTGTGCAGAATAAACATTTAGACCGGACTCACACAGCCATTCATATACTTGTTTTTTTGTTTCATATATTTTATTGGAAAGTATATTTTCTTTACAACAAGTCTAATGATGACCCACGCAGGGGTCTAACATTGAAAACATAGCATATAAATATACTCTGGGCGCAGCCAGATTGAATCATTATACAGATCCGAAACAACTATAAGTAGAACACTGCTAATAATACAAGTCCAGAGAATGTTTCTGTCTTCACTGTGTGTCACAAGAGTGTAGTATTTAGATAAGGTTGTTCGGTGCGATAATATTTTAGAAATTGACTTGCGTGGTGTCTTGGGTCTTTCAATTTTGTTGGAGTATGTATATAAGGG
>BLSH010056541.1:1671292-1687915 GCA_018402905.1 Glandirana rugosa | reverse complement strand
CCCCCACCTACACCTCATCCTCGGATCTCCAACTGATCCGGCACTGACACCGTCACATCCACCTTCACCACCACCAGTTCCTCCTCCTCCTCCATCGGTTGTGACAAAAAAAAAACAAACAAATATTAACCCCATCGGGGGTTTTATAACTCCGGATAAGTTTTTTTGTTCATATGCTTACCGACACACTCAGGCCAGATTTACAAATAAGACGTGTTCCATGTCTGTTCAGAACACCCTAGGTACGGACCAAGAAAAATTATTTCCAATCGAACAGGTGCAACCGACACCTGTCCGCCGACGCGAACAGACACTATTGCGGGGGACGGTACGATTTGTGTGCAAGTCTGTTATGTGACCGACGTCATTCGTATACTTGTTTTTTTGAATAGGCCTCAATATTTTGGGGGCTACCCCAATTATAAACAAACAAAAAAAAAACAGTGTTGGCTACCTCCTCCTCCTCCTTGACCACCACCACTTCCACCTACACTGCCACAGTCACGGCCTAGTCAACCTCTAGGCTCCTACTCCACATCCACCCCCCTCCCATTTTTTTTTATTTGATTTTAATTTATTTTCCTTATCCCCATTTTTTTTGATGGGCACTTGCCCTACTCTTACCCCCATTTTACTTCCATTTGCAGCCCTCTAGCACTTGCCAGGACTTTGTTACAGCCATTTTTGTGCCGAAAAGTTCGGGTCCCCATTGACTTCAATGGGGTTCAGGGTCCGGGATAAAGTTCGGGCAACGTTCGGTGCCGAACCCGGACTTTTTCCCAAAGTTCGTTCGGACCCTCCGAACCCGAACGTCCAGTTGTTCGCCCAGCTCTATTCATGACTGTTGCATGCTGTTGCACTCAGGCTGCTGGCTCCTAACATTTCCCCCTATCAAACCACCCCTTTATTACCAATAAAGGACACCACACTTCCATTTGTGGGTTTAAAAGGCCATAGCAGCCAATTTTATTATCCAAAAACACAAAACAAACATTTTCAAATATAATTTTCCATTTTCATATCTACACAACCTAAGTAACAGTATCTTGCTTTTTACACAGTCTAGGATCCTGCAAGGCAACTCATAGTCCACATAATCGCTGTATCACCATTGGAATAGTTTACCAGGCCCTCAGCCGCAACTCCACCAGCTCGAGGACAACCACTATTACCTCCACCCTCGATACAGCCAACTAAATTATTCCAGCCATTACTGGCTCCATTTTCAGGATAGGAACACCCATACCTCAGATGGGTCCCACCCTTCCATTTCCAAACTTTTACCATTACTGCCTTCCAAGACCATGAGACCCCTGCCAGAATCACCCACGCATGACACCTTATGCGTGGGTGGCCCTTCACACCCTCAGGAAAGCTGTATACAGTCCTGCAGTCCCAATGACCACAAGTCGATATCCACCACATTCAAATGAACGCCATTCGCCCTAAGGTATAACCCTACGTCTTTCTCCAACTCCATATGTCTAACCGCCAAACCCCCATTTTGGACGAAAAACCTTGCAACTGTCTTATTCACCTTAATTCTTTCCTTGTTGACCCCATCCACTGAATGAGCCATGCGCCAATTCGTCCTAGCTACTATGTCCGACCATACCAGCACAGTATCTGGGAACTCCAATTCTCCAAAAGTAAAATTTTATATCCCTGGCCAACACCCAGGAAGCCCTTAGACCCAAGACATAACCCCCCCAGCGTGCAACGTCAGCACATCGGGGGGCCTATCCAGCCTGGCATAATGGTGAATCTCTGGCAAAACTCTGGACCATAACATGCCTGGAACGCCGATCCACCTGACATTGGCTTCATGCCTCGGCAAGCCCAATTTCGCCCAATTGTCAGCTATCCCGTCTGACATCCGCCCTTCTAGCTCCCCAGAAGACGTTGGAATGCCCAAGGATATCTATCAGACCTGAAAGAAAATTACAGAACACACTTGCACATCCACTGCAGCTGTCAACACTAAACCATAAACAATAGGGTACATGACCATACCAATTTCAACCACACTGGGGCCCCTCCCATCTCTATCAACCAGAAGGGGAACCCCCCATTCTCCAGCCCTCACCATAACTCAAAATTGAACCAAGTGGGGCCGTACGTAAAGCTGAAATTGCTTTGACTCCCATCGCCCAATTAGCTGGAGAGCCTGCTCACTCAAACCCCAGCGAGCCGCTTCTGTAGCCGCCCCAATTCTGAATGAATGCGAAGAATACTCACCTTCATTTAAACCCTCCGCCGACAAGGATTTTCTGAACACCGTCGTAAACTGAAAACGGGACAGTGCCGAACCATCACCGTGTCTTAGCAAAGGCCCCGGGCCAAGAGGCCAGACCCGTAACCACTCCCGCACTGCCAGCACGGGATACACGGAAACCTGGTGGATGGCACCCAGTTGAACATGCACCCCACGGCCTAACTGATCCGTTTTAGACCTTCGGATCCATAGGTGAACCCTATCACTCTGCACCCACACGTCATCAACATACAAGCCACCCACCCCTTTCTTGGAGGAATTGACCAGTTCACCCACGCATAGCGCCCCAAAGAAGGCCAAAATAAAGGTCGTTTTAAACAGTAGCTCCTTGAAAAGAGAAGTACATACCCCAGGCAGCCGATCCACAATTCGTACTAGCAAGACAAAGGATACCGGGCGCGTAGAGTTCGGGACCCGTTTTCCTTTCCTGTACCCCTTAACAGCCTGCTTTACTAAAAAATTCTTCGTGACATCGGACAGTCCCGATAACTTGAATAAAAGCGCCAAACCCGACAACTTTCGGTTCAATGCAGACACCGAAACACCCTCCTCAAAATGAATTCCAATTAAGTACAGTAAAGCATCCAACCTGTCCTGCTCCACAAAGCAACCCCCAACCAAACTTACCACATCTTACCACTGTGCCCATACCTTCTCGTAAGCAATCCATGTGGCCATACTCACTGAATTACGTATCAAACCTGCTACTGAGGAAAGGCGATGGTCCACAATTGCTCCGGACAGGGAATTCCGTGCAGCACCGCTTCCGGCGCCAATTGACGGAACTTGTCCCACTGAAATCGAGACAGAGCATTTGCCACAGTATTAGTTACCCCAGACACATGAACAGCATAGAAAAATGCATTCAACTGCAAACATCTTAACACCAAGTGCCTCAACAATCGAATCACCGGGGGTGAGGAAGAAGTAATACTGTTAATGGACTGTACCACCCCCATATTATCACAATTAAATCTCACCCTCCTGTTACGAAACTCTGAACCCCATAGCTCCACTGCCAACACAATTGGGAACAGCTCCAGCAACACCAAGTTACGAATACAATCCGCTTCCCTCCACGGATCCGGCCATCGTTCAGCACTCCATTGGCCCTTAAACTACGCAGCAAACCCAGCCGAACCTGCCGTATCGGTAAACAATTCCATGTCAAAACTCGAAACTGGTGCATCCAACCACATCGATCTACCATTAAATGTCGCCAAAAATTGCTCCCACACCAACAGATCATCTCTGTGTTCCTTTGTCAATCAAATGAAATGATGGGGAGACTTGACACCGGCCGTGGCAGCCGCCAACCTACAGCAAAAAACTCGCCCCATGGGCATAATGCAGCAAACGAAGTTCAATTTTCCCAGCAATGGCTGAAGTTCCTGGAGCCGCACTTTCTTACAATGTAATGCCCCACCAATAGTCCCTTTTAAATCCTCCACCTTGTCTAGAGGCAACCGGCATTCCATTGCTACCGTGTCAATGACAATGCCTAGAAAACTTAACTCCGTAGTAGGCCCCTGTGTTTTTCTATTGAAAGGGGGACCCCAAATAATGAAACCATATGTTGCAACGTGACCAGCAACGTCACGCATATCAAATCACCCGGTGGCCCAATCACCAGGAAATCATCCAGATAATGCAGAATCGATGACAAACCCGACAACTTCTCAAACGGGGCAAGAAATTGGCAACCCATAGGCAAACAAAGGTCCACAAAATACACACACCTTTCCAACGACAGCCCAACAAATGACAACTCGACGGGTGAACCGGTAAAAAACGAAAATCTGCCTCTATGTCCGTCTTGGCCAAGAGGGAACCCTTCCCGAACCTCCGTACCCAAGCTACTGCCTTATCAAATGATGCGTAGGACACCGTACAGAACACCGGGACAAAGTACAAGGGATTTTGAACCCCTCGGAAAACTCCAACCATAGTTGGCGGGCCGCCACTTGATCAGGATACCTACTTAGAAACCTGGTCATTTTTTCCATTCTCACCGGAGTCCTCCCTCTTTCCAGCATTGCTAACTTTTCCGCGTCCTTGCTTGAAACATCTGCAAGATGGGTGTCGCCCCCCCCCCACAGCCTGAGCATTCATGTTTGAATCGGCACGAACCTCCAAATTTGCAGGTACTGCAAATTGCTGGCAGGTCATTGTACTGCCAGCAGTACCCTTTTCGCTTTGCAGCCGAAGGTGACAAGGACGCAGCACCCCTGACCCCGCTCTGAAAGGGCGAGCTAGCGCCCTTTGCCTCGCCTGCATCATGAGCTTCATCCACAAGCTAATATCCTTGTGGTCCCATCTCAAATCCTGCCTCACTGCCTTGCGCTGACAAAATTGTTCGTCATAACGCAACCACACCACACCCCCATACAGCCCCATCCTACACATTCCAATGATATAACTAAATGGTTAATTTCTATTGAACTTTCAGAGATAGTTGATATCCCTTTAACTGAGCTTATATAATGCGTACAAAGTATTCAGAATTTTTGCTGTGGGTGTTTAGGAATTCCATAAAATGAAAAGACTTGATCTTGTGAGTTTCTTTGTAAACTCCAATCATCATAATCACCCTGGTTGTATATTAAACATTGTTCTCCGTCTTGCTTTGGTTCTGCTGGAGGTAAAGCTCTCACTTCCTGTAATCACAAGCGCTGACCTTGAGCTGTTTGGGAAATCATGGGGTTGAGAAGGTTTCCTTGGGAATGTGTCTGCATTGACCTTTGATTAATGCATATAATTACCATTCCCCGTTGTTTTTATTTTCCTTCTAAACCACCCAGATTGCAATTACTATTAAATTGCTTTTTTTGTCAAACTGTTGTAAAAAATATTTTAATTATGGAAGTTCCACTTTGCAGATCCTTTTGTGAAAATAATTTAGAAAAAATAAAAACTCTTAAAGCAGAGCTCCACAAATCATTGCATTGGCATTTAAACAAGACATGCCAAATTACCCAAACAGAATTTTAGAAAAAAAAACATGTTTCTTGTTTCTATGCCTCTAAGGCTGCATTCACTCTTGCGAATGGGGACCTTAGCGATTGCATGCCCGAGATGCAGCAGGAGCTCCCGGTGATTAGCTTTGGGTAGCAACCCCATTGAAGGTAATAGGAGGATGACAGCTCCTGCAGCTAATTGCATCCGCTTGCATGTAATGCACTCATGGATCAGTGACCTGCGAATGATCAACCCTGGACACAGACTGTCCAATAGGACTATTCAAGAGATCCCCCACTGGGTCACCTGCTAACAGCCCAATTTGCAGGTGTGAATGGGGACTAATATTCATGCACATGAGGAAAAAAAAGCTATTTCTAGCCTCTCTCTTTCCTCAACATATAATCATTTTCAATGGAGGTACCAGTAGTAAGACTACTGACAACTGATGTTCTCCAAGCAAAATGGGCTCAGACAACCAATTATTCTGGTTTATGAGGTCCGCTAATTTGCATATATAAATCCTAACTTCATAAATCCTTGGAATTCATAAAGAGTGTCTTTGGAATTCCTTTTAGGCCTCCGCACCACAATTGTCTGTGCTTGTGAGAGATTTATGTACCAGTCAGAAAACAGTAAGCGGAGGTCATTGTACTCTGAAAGCAGAGAGATTTCCTATATAGCCTGCAGCTATATGTTATATACGTTAGTTGGGCTGTTGCTGTTGGGGGAATGCCTGGTCCCAGAGCTTTGGTCCACTTAGGAGGATGATGTGATTGCTGTGGAACATTACAGAGGGGGGTAGCTACACCCAGCAGTCTGTAGAAAAACACTGGGAGTCTGGAGAAGTGCCATGTCTTGGGAAACACCAACCATGTACTCTCACCTTGCTGAGATTTGCCTGGGCAACCTAATTGAGTGATTTAGGAAATGTTGCATCAAACTGTTCATGTTGGACTATGCCTAAAAATGTTCAAGTAAAGCTGCATCAATTGTTCCAAGCCTGGTTTGAAGTCATTTAAAGTGGTGCCTGATGGTTACTGGTGTATGAAAGAACAAGTAGTAGTAGTGGAGTAGGAAGCAAAGCTAATACTGAAGGTCTACTTGGCAAGATAAGGAGGAAGGATACAGTTGCCATGGGTAACCAAGAACTAGTGCAAGGTACATTGCAGCCAGTCATGAAGCATTGTACCTTATGGTGAGGGGTCCTCTGGTATGAGGGGGTCAGTGACTTGGCTCCCACCCCAGGGGTCAGTGTCCCTAACAAACTGGGACCGAATCTGCATTATGGAGACCCATAGTTTAGCCACAAGGTATGGAAGAGTGAAAAGAGTTAATTAAGTGCACGCATGAGGTCTGCGTTAGTTGCCCCATGGGACCCCATTCTCCCACTGTGACAGATTGATTTACAGGCTTGATTTTCGTGTTTTAAACGTAAGAGCATTTCTTTTTAATAAATTGTGTTGTTGGAGATTTTACAGTATGGAAGGCATTGTCTGACTTTGTCTCATATACATGTGATACTGATCATATGGATGGCATTTTGGAGTTTCTTGGAGTGGTGACACACATGCTGGCGCAAGAGTAATCAGAGATACGCTCTTATTGAATTAATATCTGGTGAGCCTCATTCCATTAGGTTGTAAAACACACAATGGTGGTGGATTGGTGACATATACACTCCATTCACAGATGAACAATTATTTTATATCCTTTGATGATGGACTTTTTACATTTTTTTTTTGGTTTAAAGAAGGACTGTTTGTTCACAATATATTTTTATGTATACATAAATTACACCTGCTTATTTCATTTTTTGGAGTATATGATGCTTTGCACTTTATGCACTACTGTGAACTTGTTTGATTTAATTAATGGTTCACCTTTATTTATATATTTTTTATTGAAGTAGAGGCTCTTTTTCACATAATTGATTGTTTATAGCGCAGTTGTTTTGAGATTTGAATAACAGCATTGTACATAGCATGCTGCAATTGAAGGTCTTAACAGCAGTGGATGTAATGCAACTGAGCATGTGCTGCCAGCTTTACATACTGAGAATATTTGTCTGTGTTGTTAGTTTAACCGGAATATTTTCCCACCATATTGTGATTGATCTGGTAATGATGTACAATGTATACAAAGCTGTGTACAACCACTAGAGTAGGGATCAGAATGCATAAAAGAAGGATTCTTTCTAAATGGTTACCATGAGCTATCATTTTGCTCTTTGCCTTATTAAACTGAAACTCCAGAAAATAGTTTTATAAACAGTTTAAATACTGTACATATACAGTATTTGTATCTTACTTGTAATACATACTCCTCTGCTAGTCGGTAAGGCCGCATTGCTAAATTTTTATTTAACATTACTGTATCTTGGCCCAGAGTCCTCCTCAGTGGACAAAGGCTGCAATCCAGATTTTCTGTCCAATGAGGACAATGATTTGCGTAAAGTGCAGCCAAATTGAGGTACTACTTACTATACATGCAGAGTCCCTATGTTTGGACTCGTGCACCCACTCCTGCCCACATGTCAGACTTTGACATGCGATTGTGTCCTTGCCGACCCTTGGTGTGAATCTACTTCTATGTGCTACTTGCACTCAGCTCTGAGGTGGACTCACATCTACCAGCAGCTCTGCATGGAGGATGGCACTGATCTACAGTCTGAATGAACCCTAAGCCCAGGTTAATACTTGTGCAATGCGGGAACCAGCACAATTCCAGCACCGGTTCCCGCATCGCTTCTCTCCCTCAGGCAGTTGACACTGCCTTCTGCGAACCGTGGATTGCTGTGCGAACCGTGGATTCGTACAGGAATCGGATCGCATGGGCGAGAACACCCATGCAATCCGATCCCAGTGCTGGGAAAAGCAAATCCCTGCACCTTTTTCTGTGTGAATCCAATATAAATGTATGGCTGAACTCGCATTGCTCAGACATCACATGTGATCGGCACCTGCGGTGCGGATGCAAATCACGTGCGATGTCTGTGATTGCACTAGTTTGAACCTAGGGAGAGTCTTGAAAGAGATACTTTTGTTTCTTAAAATAAAAATAATTAACAAATACGGCATTGTCATTCATAATTCTTACCATTAGTGCTTTTACAGAATTTGGTCATCACTGATTTGTAGAACTAGACAGGCTGCTAGAATCTTCAGCATATGACACTTTCAGGTATGTTGCATGCCTGTGTTGAATGTATGTATGTTGCATCCAACTACCTGCCCCTCCTTCCCCTTGCCACACCATTAGGCCCGTTCAGATGTGTTGGGGAATGAGTGTTCCCCTTTGCGACCTTCAATGTGTGGTATACACGTATTTCCGCATGTCATGCATAGAACAGCCCTATGTGGATTTGTTGCCCAAAAGAGGCTTCTGCTCCATTTTGGCGACAAGCTAAGCGCAATTTTTAAACACGAGTCTTGCTGTGATTGCCTTGCAGTTCTGTTTCGCAACAACCTCGCAGAATATCAGTGCATTTGGGATGCCATCAAAAACAATGACATTCAAACACACATTGCACATTTTGCCACAATTGGGAATCAAAGGCAAAATCATGGCAATTCTGCCTAATGTGAACAGGGCCTTAATGTCACCAAAGCTCTAAAGATATGCTAATGACAAAATGGCTGGGGGGGGGGGGTTCCACAGCGGACAGCAGAGAGATAGATACAGGCATCTGACACACATCCATAAGTGTCAAATGCTGTAAATCCTATTGGCACCTCTACTTGTGCAAAAGAGCCAGCAGATCGTGATTATTAAATTCAACAGGGGCACCAATGATAAGTATTATAATCATATTTTAAAATGCTGTATTTGTTTAAAATTGCTTTTAAAGTAATGACATCATCCCCTTAAGGACAATAATTTGTAGAGAAAGTTAATATCGCTATCTGATTTTCTAATGTGCAAAAAAGCCGTCACACTGGATGAAAATGCTCACGGTTTATCCCTATTTGACTTTCTTACTCCTCTCAATTTTGTGGTTTTTAGGAATGTGTACAAGGATTACCGATGCCTGGAGCTGGCCTGTGACTCCCAGGAAGAAGTAGATAGCTGGAAAGCCTCTCTGCTCCGAGCTGGAGTCTATCCTGATAGGCTGGTAAGGACAATGAAATGATTTGAAGATGACAGCCAGCTTTCACATCACTACAAAGCATACCGCCACACAATCACTAAACAAGTATTTTAGTCTAGGCATTTTTATATTTAGAATACATTAAGAATACACTATTGAAAAATGTAAGTTTATATATTTTCTCAGTGTGGTTACATTTTTCAAATATGTATATTTTATATACAGTATTTATATATATATATATATATATATATACTGTGGGGTGAATTTACTAAAGGTGATTTTGTAAGTAGTAGCTCCAGGGCTTGGTGAGGAGAAGCTCTGCTGGCTTCCATCTTCCAATCATATGGAACAAAAAATGCTGTCTTTTTGTAATTTTCCTTGCATGTGATTAGATGTTTTTTGCAAAGTGTAGCTTTACCTTATTTACTAAGCTCGGCAGCATATGCCCTTGAAGATTGCACAGTCTATTTGCCTTTGCAAAGTGAAGCTTTACCTCAGTTACTAAGCTCTAGAGCAGTGGTTCTCAACTCCTGTCCTCGGACCCACTAACAAGCCAGGTTTGCAGGATAAGTGAAATACATCACTGGTGATATCATTTGCTGCTCAGTGATTTCAGAATTCTAGTCAGCATCTCCCCAAGGTAATACTTAAAATCTGGCCTGTTGGTGGGTCCTGAGAACAGGAGTTGAGAACCTCTGCTCTCTCTCTCCCTCTCTCTCTCTCTCTCTCTCTCTCTCTCTATATATATATATATATATATATATATTATAGATCTATATATATATAGATATATCTTTAAAAAAGGAATTCCACCACACTGGAGAGATAGATAACAACACACTTTGCCCTGCCTTATCTTTCAAATGGTCTTAGTGCAGTGGTTCTCAACTCCGGTCCTCAGGACCCACTAAATGGCCAGATTTTAAGTATTACCTTGGGGAGATGCAGACTAGAATACTGCAATCACTGAGCAGCAAATGATATCACCTGTGATGTATTTCAGTTATCCTGCAAACCTGGCCTGTTAGTGGGTCCCAAGGACAGGAGTTGAGAACCACTGCATTAGTGACACGACATGACCTCTAACTAACTGGAAGAAAGTCCAAAACTAATCTTAGAAAGTATTATTAATATTAAAATGATTATTATTATTACTGAAAGGTGTGGTTGATGATTGGAATAAACTACCTACAGAGGTAGTGAGACAGTCAACAGTAAACGGCTTCAAACATGCTTGGGATAAACATAAATCTATAGACAGACAATGAGGTTAATGAAAAAAACAAACAAAAAAAACAAAACAAAAAAATGGGCAGACTTGATGGACAACGCAGTCTTTTTCTGCCGTCACTTTTCTATGTTTCTATGTGATGATGGCCCATTCTCGTGACTACGTCATGTGTCTCAATGCACATATTTTTTATGCATTGTCACGTTAGTCAACCTATTCAAAATGAATGGGCTGCAACACACCTCAGTTCACAAAGAAATAGTGCAGACTGGATTTTTCTTTACAGCGCAGTATAGTACACATGCTGTGTATTTTTGTGCCCTTTGGTGCTCTGCTCACCAAGCGCAACCATTCAGCGCACCAAGGCACATACTTTTTATTACCACAATATGAATGTGTGTTTGGGCTGTAAAGGGTGGCCTTGATTTTATGCCATTGAACAAAACAGTAAATATGTATATCCCAATAAGCAAAACCAATTAAGCAAGAATAAAACATTCTTTTCATTAGCAACAAGTGACATTCATCAATGGTTTAAAAAAAAATTCAAGCAGTACCCTGCCAGTTTATTAGTGAAATACTCTAGATTGCCATCATTCCCTTACTTTTATTTTTACTTGACAGCTTGCCTCAAACCTGACCCCAAAACATTCTGCCTCCCAAGTTGTATAAAAAACGGTATTATTGCTTTCCTTTCTCCAAACAATATTTGTGTCGGAGTGCCAGAGACAAATCCCAAGCACCATCCTCTTCAGCCTTAGAACAGGATATCCATTTACCAGCAAGCTCAGAACTGGCTTTATGTATCTACAGAATATCCAAATACATGCCTGGCTCGCAGCAATAACTGCAGCTTTGTGTCCAACCTTTCCAGTCTGGATTTTTCTAAGGTGCTCCCATGTTTGTTTTGGCTTCCTTCCCTTCTACATGGGACATAGAGAAATTCATATATGCAGCTATAAATGGATAAGTTAGATGGCTCACATCTTGGTTTGCTTACTTCCAGCCGCTTGTTCTGTACCGACTGTTACCCCCCATAGTCTTTGCTTTCTTTTTAATATATGAACACATGTTTCCTTGAATCTGTAGGAGATTGCTGGTGGATTCTGTGGGTGTTAAATTTGCTGCATTTTTATGTTGAGGGTTTGTGATAAGAAATATGTGGCAGTATGAATTTTACAGCAGTTAAATTTTGACTGTAGTGCCAGTGCTCTGGTTTTTTTATGCAGACTTGCTAAATAGAAGATTTTAGAAAAGACAGAATGTGTGATTGTAATAATTCTGTATAAAAAAAAGTACAAAAAAAAATTGTCAGCTGCGTAAAAGTACATTCCTTGGTGGTTATGTATACCAACTCCAAAAAACAGTATTTAAAGTGGTTGTAAAGGCAGAAGGTTTTTTATCTTAATGCATTCTATGCATTAAGATAAAAAGCCTTCTGTGTGCAGCAGCCTCCCTCAACCCTTATAATATTTACCTGAGTTACCTCTAGATCCAACGATGTTGTAAGATTGTCTCGGCTGCCCAGGTTTCCCTCCTCATTGGCTGAGATAGCAGTGCGGTGCCATTGGTTCCCGCTGCTGTCAATCAAAGTCAGTCAGCCAATGAGGAGAGAAAGGGAGTGGGGCCAGGCCACGACTTTCGTGTCTGAATGGACACAGGGAGCTGTGGCTCGGCTCAGGTGCCCCCATAGCAAGCTGCTTGTTGTGGGGGCACTCAACAGGAGGGAGGGGCCAGAAGCACCAAAGAGGGACCCGAGAAGAGGAGGATCTGGGCTGCTCTGTGCAAAATAACTGCATAGAGCAGGTAAGTGTAACATGTTTGTTATGTTTAACTAAAAAAAAGCGAGACTTTAGTATCACTTTAAATTTCAGCTCCAGGCTTATTTTTGTAAAAGGTCTCCAAGAAGTAGGTAAAATAAAATAAAAACATAACAGCTATCGCTGCAACACACACCTACTCACCTTAGCTGTTGCTTGCAGTAATCCCTTTTCACCACCAGATGTCTTCCTTCTGAGTTGACTAACAGCAACTGTCATTCAACCCAGAACACTCAACAGGTTCTATGACATTAGGGTATCCTTGACCTACCTCCTGTGGGAGCATAGACCCTGCACACACAGTGGAATGATGCTGGTGACTGGTCAAAAGTTTTCTTAAAGGGATAAGTATGAAAAAATAAATAATCATCATTACTGGGAATAGCGAATGGTAGCGCATTCTATTATTGTTCACCCAAGCATGCTGTATATGCACACTCATTTACCAGGCTAATTTTAGCTGCTTTGCAAAAAAAAAAGCATGCTCTCTACAGAGCTCAATAGATCAAGCTCTGATTACCCACACAGCTACATATGCAAAACAAATCATTCATTCTCCTAATCTATATCCCCAGCTATTCTGTATAACTCAACAGACATATAATTAGAGGGAAACAAGGGTCTACAAGGAAACAGCTATGGTAGTGCATTTTTTGGAGAACCTTTAAAGCCTGTATTAAACGTAATTCAGGTAAATATTTTCTATAAAAAATATTAAAAATATTGTAACATTTACCCCAAACCACTATAGGTTGATTTGAAAGGTATAAAGAGGTGCGTCCATGTAGCCCAAGCATGCTTGTCTATGAACTGTGTAGAAATACTTCATCTAATCTTACCTTGGTAAAGCAGTAGTACTGTAGTCATCTGTGAAAAAAACATATTTTTTTTTTTTTGGCCAAGATGTTGCAGAATAGATGTCGGCGGAGATAATGACTACTAGTTGGTCTTACCCAAATCAACTGAACGATGCAATAGTAATGATATGTCTGTGGGTACCTAATGGTTTTACCAGCCTTAAAGATAGACACACAAACACTTCTAGGTGGAATCTGATGTACGCAGACAAAACTCACATAAAAATTGGGGAGAACATACAAAGAACCTTCAGGTTATCCACTGGTGGGAACTTACCTGGGAGATGCATTAGGCAATTTAAATAATAGTTTCTCCGAAATTATAATAACGGACATAATTCTGAATTCTGTGAAAGAAAACAATTTGCATGAACATTTTCAGTAACAGCCAGAAGTTACAAGAAATACTTATCAGCAATAATAGTAGGAAAGGCTGTTGATTCTTGGCCTGTGATTCATTTTTACTCATAAGTTTTTGAATATAAAGTGGTTTCTAAACATGTATAAGTAGATTTATTGTGTTTTGGAAGGTTAAGATACTCATTGAAGTTTTACGGGAAAATTCCAGTGAGTGGTATTTCTTTCAGTAAAATACAATAACTTGCATCAGGATAAGTGAACTGTAGACCAGTGTTTTATTGCCAATGTTTAAAAAATGACTAGCAACTAATACACTGGCAGATGACCCTATTCCCATCTCAGTGCTTCTTTATTAGTAATTTGTATATATTATTTTATTGAATTTCAGGACTTCTTTACATGTGTAACTCAGGCCTGGAATGGGATAGTAGTATGGCACGCTGGACACAAACTCAGAAAGCACAATTATTATGTGTCAGACCAGATTCAGCCTCTTTTATATTTCAGGTCTGAATGAAATCATGCAAAATCTTTCTAATGTTGTGCTGGCTGTGTTAATTGTTGATTAAAGTGGGCCTTCTTCCCAACCACTACTTATTGTGTGCTGGACCCCAGATCTGACCTTCAATGAAGCTGTCCCAGAGCTAAGATGTTAATAATAAAACCAGAGAATGGCAGGTTAACCTGACTATTTCCAGGAGAGCTGAGAAAAAAATGCAAAGGAAACTTCAAAGACTTTTCCTACTTATTCTTGCTTTCTGTAGTACCTTACTTCTCACTATGGTAGGCATCATACCATTTTCAAATATAGCCCCTCAGTTAGTTTTGAAAATTAACCTTTTAACCTCTTTACTGCAAAATATGTTACGAATTAAACATCTGGTTTTCTCTTTATTGCCGTCACTGTGAATATTGCTGGGGGCCATGGGTCTGGTAGAAAAAACGTTCATACCTGTTTTAGGTACGTGAGGCTTATTAGAGTACTTGTCATTGCTGGGACCTATGCTTTGTATATAACCAGCAAAGCATACATTTGTTTTATTACAGCTTTTGAGAAATTATTTATATCTGCAAAATAATTTATAATTGCAGAACATTCTATGAAGATGTAGGACTGCCAGCTTTTAATATAACCAATTAACACGTTAACATAGGGGAACAAATAATAATCAAATGAGCAGCTCTTCAGTACTTTAAAGTTTTACGGATGTATGTGTCAAACTTTTCACAAAGTCATTGATTGAAAAAGCAGCTCATGCATGCGCAGGGCAGAGCAAACATCTTTTGTATCATGAACCTGATCTGCTTTTAGCTGGTGATGATGACCTGCTTAGGTATGACATACTGAGGAAGAGGAGTGGCCATGCACAAAATTAATCAAAAGAGCAACACAGAATAAAGAAATCTCAAAGAGACAAAATAGATTTTTTTACTGCACAAATTAGCCTGTGATGAGTTAGCTTCACAACATGTTATCGTGCTACTTACATAATCTCAAAAGATCAATCATTTCAAAAAAGCTGTAGTGCTAAACACTAAAATGACGAAAGGCAGTAAAAATTTTAAGAAAGAGTCTCATACAAAATAAAGATAACTACAACTATTCCAGATTACAAACTACATGTTTCAATTTTAAAGATTAGCCTTTAGCAGATATTAGTTACTATTCATTATATATATATATATATATATATATATATATATATATATATATATTCTTTAACTTTTAATTTAACTTTTTTATCTACCACTATTTTCTAACTCTTTTATTGACATGTCTTAATAACTATGTTTTTCTCAAATCCTGGTACACCTTGAGCGGGTCTTGTGCTTCCTATAATGTACAGGTTCTCAACCAATGGCCTATAAACCCCTATGGCCTGGTAACTCTCAGTGTGAAATGAATTTAATCAAATCGCCACAGTTATAATGCGTAATAAATCATATGTAAAACAGACAGGATGAAGTATTTTAGTAATTTAAAAGCAGAAGTTGTGTATCGGAAAACATTTTTGCACAATCAGGTAGTACTGGTAATAAATGTTTATGCCAAGCAATACTTGAGATATGGTGACTTACATCAGGCACTTGCTTGTTAAATACCGGGTTTTATGCAAGGGCACTCACTTAAAGTGTATATTAAACCAAAAATGTCTTTTATAGTTTTGAATAGCGTGGGGAAGGATTAGAATGCCTGAATTTTTTTTCTGCTATTTACACTCACTTCCTATCCTGCTGTTAATAGGTTCACAAGACAGCAAATGAGGGAAAATCTGACCAGGGTTCTAGTTTCCTCTATTTTACTAAAAAGAAATACAATTTTATTTCTTTGCTGCTTGAGAGACTTCCTGTCTGGTTAAACGTTGTCAGTAGGCTTTGAAATGAGGGCGAATCTCTCCAATAGAGTGCTAGATATTAGTAGAAACCCAATAAGAATTCAAACTCATTTTGGCTGGATATAAAAATGAAAGCACAGGTAGGCTTTTTTACAATAAACCCTGCACGGATCCCCCACCTTCTCTTTTCTATTATACCTGAACACAGGCCAGAGATCCGTTTTCCTCTCAGGTGCTGCAGTGCACAGGCATGAGTACAGTCTCTGTAGAGATTGACACCGCCCAGCATCACAGGGAGCCAGGGATTCTGGGAAGTGGAGGTGTTATATCTAAGGTCTGTGTTTTGGTTTAATTATTATTATATTATTATTATACAGTATTTATATAGCGCCAACAGTTTGTGCAGCACTTTACAATATTAGGGCAGACAGTACAATACAATACAATTCAATACAGGAGGAATCAGAGGGCCCTGCTCGGTAGTGCTTACAATCTAGGAGGGAGGGTTAAATGATACGAGAGGGAAATAACTGTGGGGGGATGGGTTGATTGAGAATAAAAAAGTGCAGTTGTTAGGTGGCGGCAGGATAGGCTTCCCTGAAGAGAAAAGTTTTCAGGGATCGCCTAAAGGTGGAAAGATTTGGGGATAGTCTGACAAATTGGGGTAGGGAGTTCCAGAGGATGGGAGCGCTA
>BLSH010056541.1:1652160-1670715 GCA_018402905.1 Glandirana rugosa | reverse complement strand
GAAGACCGTAATGAGGATGAAGACCTGGAAAGCCAACGGAAACTATGACAGCTGGTGGGGGAGGAGGAGTTTTTTGAAATGAGGGAACCAGAGGCACTGACACGAGAAGTCACCGAGAGTAGGATGGATAGGGTAGCGTGGAAGTCACAGTAAATGTTAAGATGGAGGAGGAGAGGAGAGGGGAAGAGACAGCCCCAGGGGGTTCCAAGACAAGAACCTGGCGAGAATAAAAGTCAGATAGACTGATGGAGTGAGTTGGGGGGTGGAGAGGTATATTTGGGTATCGTCGGCGTAGAAATGATATTGAAAGCCGTGGGAGGCTATCAGCCGACCCAGGGAAGAGGTGTAGACTGAAAATAAGAGCGGTCCAAGAACAGAACCTTGGGGGACCCCGACAGAGAAGGGGAGAGGAGAGGAGGAGGTAGAATTGTAAATGACACTGAAGGTGCGATGGGATAGGTAGGATGAGAGCCACTGAAGAGCACAGTCACGGAGACCAAGGGAGTAAAGTTTTTTGAGGAGGAGGGGGTGGTCGACAGTATCAAAGGCAACCGAAAGGTCCAGAAGTAGGAGTAATGCCAGAAGAGAGGGAGAGATTGAAGATGTGAGTTAGAGAGTGCAGGATAGAGTCAGAGGGTGAGCGTAGTATTTTAGAGGGAATAGGGTCCAATGGACAGGTGGTTAGGTGGGAGTTGGAAAGGAGTTTAGCAACCTCGTTTATAGTAGTAGGTTTGAACAAGGAGAGTGTCGATTGTGCTTGTTGACATGGGGTGTTAACTGAAGAAGATGACTGTAGAGTGGAGATTTCATCACGAATTGTATCAATCTTGCTTTTGAAGTGATTAGCAACCTCTTGGGCAGTGAGTGTGTTAGTGGGCGGAAGTGGGGGGGGACGCAGTAGGGAGTTGAAGGTAGAGAAGAGTTGACGGGAACTAGATGAGAAGGTGTTAATAAGAGTGGTAAAATAGGTCTGCTTGGCAGTGTGGAGGCCAGAATTGTATTTATGGAGGGCAGATTTGTATTGGTTGAAGTCTATTGTATTGGTTAATAGATAGGAGGGAGCTGGGGCAACTAATGGTGCAAAAGTACAGCTGTACTTTAAAGTTAACTCTGGGGTAGAGACAAAGTGAATCCTCCTCCAATGGGTTAAAAGCTCATTTTCTGTAGGAGATAATGAACAAGGTAAATAATACCTTATTCCTTGCTTCCCCGTTACCTGTTGCCCTCCTCGGCTGTCCAAAACTCCCTAAATGTGGATGAGCCCTCTGCATCTACTGCTGGTCTACACTGTAAGTGATGGCCAACAGTCAGGCAGTGAACAGGAGTGGTTTTGGGGGACGGGTCTAATTAAGAGGAGGAAGCCTGCAGGACTGAGAAATAAAGGTAAGTATTCCACCTTATTTTAATCCCTCCAGACAAAATGAGCAAGGGTAACTTTTTCTCCAGCCTGGGCTTCAGCTGTAAAGTTGGGTGGACTTGTGGTTTCACTTGCAGAGATGTGTGGAGCTTGCTCTGAGGTTGACAAGGTGGACATTCCAAGTATTTGGTTGGTAATTTGAATTATCTGTTCTGCGCCTGGAACAATCACAATGTCCAAGAACAATCGCAGCCCCTCTGACACACCCGGTCGATCAAGAATCACTGCAAATACTTACTTCAAACCTAGATGCCTTTAACACAACTGTGAATTAGCACCAGGAAATAGACACAAGACCTTTTAGTGGTAAACTCAATGCATTGGTACGGGTTAGAATAAATGGTGAGCATAAGTGAGCACACAGAAGGTAGGTTCAGACACAGTCTGCTAGACACTATGCCAAGGTAACTTGGAATAGAGTTATCAACAACATAGAGTCCAGTCTGGTTATATCGAGTGCCACATCCCAACAATTGAATGTGAGAAGAATAGTAGGAAAAATGAGGGATTTTTGGGCACCAAAAGACAATCAAACAGTAATTAAAACCAAAATATTTATTATGCTAGGTTTAAAAAGTGTAAACAACACCATGCATATTAAAACATATTCAAAGTTTGGTCCGTAGGCAAACTGACAAAACCACAATATTATATATAACCATCATAATGCATATAATCCTCAACGCTTTTTAATTGTTGATACAAATCTTCATAGGGAGGCGATGAGTATCATGGTGGTAAGTTCTACAATATAGGCATATAAGTCGAATTTAACATAAAAGAATAGCATCAAGAAAGAAAAACAGTACATATAAGGACAACTATCAACTTACAGGACCAGTACGTAATCAGCATATTTCTGAAGAAGATGAGCCCATTCCCCAACAACCCGAAAAGCATGAAGAGAAAAAGAGGGAAAAAAAAGGATATACTGTACAGAGCACTGTACTGAGCAGGAATAATTTATATATGTATATATACATTACCTAAGTATAACAAAGACCTCCAAGTCCAAGTAGATGGATATCACCAATGTTGGATAATATAAATCAAGCCCCAAAATACAAAACCTCTGGGGAGGGGAAATAAATAAAGGGCAAAAAAACGTCAGTCCTCACAGAGTACTATACATAAGTTCTATGTTTATTTTCAATAACATAATATAAGGTCAAAAACCAAATTGCTTGGGAACAATACACTAAAAAATATCAAGAAATTAAAAAAGGAGAGGAAGAGGGGAAATACACGAGAAGAAGAAAGGACGTAAAGGTACAGAGGGTAATTTTAGGGTCCTACCTAGAGGCCACCTTAAGACTCCCCACTAACTAAAGGACATATTCAGATCCCCAATCCCCTTGTTACTGTTCTTCTCACATAGAATAGAGTTCTGTGCCACTAGACTAGGATTAACTCATAAATCAGCATAGTGAACAATAAACAGTGCATATAAGCATTAACTGCAATGTGAATAATAATACTATAACTAGTCTAAGGTGCACTCTAGGAGAATGGCTAGGATAGGGTGGAATGTCACCTTACAGGTACCTCTCTGTGTAGAGAGGTAATCTCTGTGTAGCTGCTGTAATTGGACTGTCTTTAGTCCTTACTCTTCATCTGGCTAGCATTGGGGCTCAGTTATACCGTTGGTCAATGTGAGAAAAACAAGCCTTCAGGCGGCAGTAAGGCTATTAGATGGCTGTATGGTCAATTCCTAAAGAGCTCAGTCTCTCTAGCTGCAAATAGTAAATCCCCACAGCAGCAGCTTAGCAGTCCCTGCAACTCACCATTCAGTCACAAACAGTGATTAGTCCACTCTTTGCTCGGCACCCCCTAACTCAGTACTTTGGATCTCGCTCAGGCTGCCGATATGCAGCAGTGATGGTGCACACTGGACAGCAATGTGCACTCTCCAGTCTCCCTCATGGCAAGAGGAAGCTGCATTCTGTACAGCCTAAAAAATGCAGCTCCTTCCCCTCTATTTGCAATTTTTCTCTGGGAAATGCAGTTTAAAAGTTCTTGATTACAGTAGAGTCCTCTGGACTGCTGTTCCCACAGTGCAGTGCTGCCTGACCCAGTCTATTGAATTCTTTCAGTTCAGCAGCTCCCTCTTCTTGCTGATGCAGCTATTACCAGTTCAGCACCATAGGGCAGCAGCTACAAAGAGCAGCTTCAGCCAGTGTTCCACTCTCTATTCTTAGCCAAGCACCTTGATACAGTAGTTGAAAATAAAAGGTAAAAAGCAAGGATTCCAAGCTCCTAAAGCATAAAGGAATCTTGTGCTATTTTGCCAATTGCAGTTGATAATGATGTTGCTCTTTTGCTATGTCATTTCAGAATAACTTCTAGTTATAGTGTTTATAATAATTAAAACAACACTAAGTTATCTCTCTTTATAACTGCTGCATGCCACACTTTAAAACATTGGTAACTAATCTAGTTGTTGGCTTTATCCTCACAAACCATCATTTTAATATCATTCACAATTCTAAACATAATGCTGCAGTTGCCAGTTTAATTGGGTGGAGTCACATATGAAATTGGCTGCTTCTCTCGCAGTCTCTTCCAAACAAAATACAGCAGAGAAAGACAATTAAGGATTGGGGGTAGCAGGCAAGAATTTTTCTTATTTTACTTTCAAACACAAGTAAAACTCAACATAAAAGGCAATATTATAGTGTACATTTCCAATTTATTTAACTAAGGTAAACCTTTAACCTATTCAAAAAAACTCCAGTAAGCTTGGGCTGTATAGCAGGCAGCCAGAGATGCCATATACTTTAAAGCGGTTGTAAACCATTGCAGTAAAAAAAAAAAAAAAACCTTTCCCCTGTATGACAATGGCATAATGTGATAGTATGCATCGCATAATAGCACATTATGAAATACTTACCTTAGAACAGCGGCGTACTGTCAAACCTGACAAGACTTCCATCTTCCCCCAGTCTTCCTTCCAGGTTTGCATACTCCAGCTGTGTGAATGGCCAGAGCTGCAATGTCACTCGTCACGCAATGACGGGAGTCCTGGTTCTGGCACGGTGCTCTGAAGGTCCAACGCGGTATGCCGGACCCTCAGAGCGCATGGCCGGTGCCTTCACCGGCTGAATTCAGTGTGTGCCTGTTTAGGAGATATCCATTTTACCTACAGGTAAGCCTTATTATAGGCTTACCTGTGGGTAAAAATCACAAAGTGGACTTTACTACTGCTTAAATAATGGTTGCCTGCCCGATGGGATGCTAAAGCCCCCCAAAATCCTATTTTTTTATGAAATCCAGTATTTAAATTAGGCGATGTGTTCTTCCGCCTTCCTACATGATAGTGCTTAGGCCTGGTGAAAGGTTGAAAGGACAAAAGATGCACCCTTGCCTTTTCTCTCATGTTGCCTACTGATAGTTTGAGCACTACATTTTAGGACGCAAAATAAATGGGTGGAAGTGCATGGTTATTGTGTATTGAGAAGGTTTTCTTTTTATGGAGATTTAGCACTACATTGGGTAGGCAGACAGAAACTGTTATGTAGGATGTGGCACATGTGGCTGCCTATACAGCATATAGGTTACTTTGAATAGTTTTTTTAAATGGGTTACAGATTTATTTGAAGCAATAATATGAGTTTGCATTGGATGTCTGCATACTGTTCACCTGCTTTACCTATTTTTCCTATACAGACTGTTATTTCTGTAAGGCAGAAGTTCTCAGACTTTATCCACTTGCAACCCATTAATTAAAAGTGAATAACCAGAAATCAGAAATAGTACCCAAAAAGTTTTTGGTAATGGAAAATGTTCAAACATTGTCTTAATTAGGCACATTTTCACAGACAGAAACTAAGCACCCGACTGAGGCAATGGCAATGTTCATTGTTTTTTTTTCAAGCTGCTGGTTTGGGTTGATTGCTAATAAGGTAATAACTCTATATTGTCATTAAAATGGACATGGTGAACAGTTCTTAAGACTTTAAAGAAATAGATACGACCATAAATCTTTAATTGTAAAATTATATTCCATAAATACTACCACTGCAACTCAAATTCAACCAACAGAACTCTGTATTCTCACACAGTATAGGATTTCCATCATGTTCTACCAGCTAAAGTACTAATGGCCTTGTGCTGCAAGTGAAGTACATTTTTTAAGTATTTATTTCATGCATTGACTGAGATAGTCTTAGCTATTATTTACATTCTGGGTATACATTTCTCAGTAGAACTTTTTTTCTGCTTTCATTTCCAGCTGCGGAATTCAAACTGTTGCAACATTTTTTTAAATTTAGTTTAGCTTTTTTTTCTCCAAAATAATCATTGCACAGAAAACATACCATTTTTAGAATATTCAAAGATTAGCATTCTTAGGTTGCATATACAGTACCCCAGCAGTTCAACTTTCTTGGACCTTGTCAGAAATGTTTATGGTCTTCAAAAAAATTCTAAATATAATTAATATTCGTATATGAAAAACGTACTATGTTCTTGTTTTTTATCTTTAATGTGTATTTATAGCTTTCTTTAGTTTTTGATAGAGTAGGGAAAGATGAGGACTCCTAGCAGTCAGTTGCTCAGTTAGACAGAGTCCTTCATTTCTTTTCTGGTTGTCTTCAGGACAGGAAGTGAGGGGAAAGCTCTGTAATAGCAATACAGACAGAAGCAAATATGATTTTTTTAAGCAAACTAGAAAAATACTAAAACCTTTGACAGTTTTTTATTGTTGTTGATTATTTCCTTGTTGCAGATTTCTCCTTAGGTCCCATGCACACTTGAGAATTTGGAATTGTGGGAATTTAAAAAAAACTCTTAGATGGCCCTCTTAGCGAATGCAATATACAGGCATATGGGAAAGAGTATTGACATACTCTTACACACATACACACACGTACACAGGTTGAACCAGATGGACTAGTGTCTTTATTCAACCTTGCCATCTATAAAACTATGAATTGGTACAATTCTTTCTGCAATTATAAATCACATGGCAATCGCTTCAAAATGCACAGCGCTCATTTGGGTGCTATTCATTCTAAATGGCACCCCAAAAGTGGTGCTATTTTTCCACAATTGTTGCACAAATAGCACCTTAAAAATCGCATGAAGCTTGTTGCCCAAATAGAAGCGGGAGCTTCTTTTTGGGAGACAAACGCGAATAGGGCAGGCCATTGAAGTGAATAGGTTGCCCTATGTGGGACAAGCGGAATTGCATGAAAATCGCTCAAACAAATTCATGAGCGTGAACATAAGTTTCCACTATGCAAGGTGTGAATGGGGTGTTAATTAATGTCTAGGAAAACATTGTCTCTATAACAGACAGTGATGGGGAAATTGTTTAATGGAGCGCTAGATAGCCGTAAAACCTGACATGAGTTCTAACTTTTCCACTTTCTATCCAAAACTAAAAAAGTTTTGGGTATTAATAAACTTTAAGTTGAAAAGGACATAAATGGTTTCTTCCCTTTGGACAGGTAGCAGCGGGCTCTGACAGCTTCAGCTCCCACCAATGATCTATAAGCATTCAAAATGATCTTCATTCATGTGCTCAGCTGTGACATTGCGATCACATGCAGGCTGGAGGCTTTATTCATGGAAGAGTGTCTTTGTTTAATATGTAATGTTCAGGTAAAATGGCATTAAAAAAATCTTAAATGTATACAAGAATTTAAAAAATATATATTTTATATTGTGCATTTGTCAGCCTGTTAAAAAGAGAGCACAGTTTCTAATAAATCAGTGTACCAAATTAACCTCCCTGGTGATATAATTATGTCAGATTTTTGCGTCTCAGAGCGGTACATTGTTTCGCATAGAAATTTGGCGTTTTATATTGTAGACCTGCAATTCTTAGGAATAACTCACTTAAATCTGTCCAAACAAGAGTATAGTAGACATCCCGGGTATGATAAAGTTTGAAACAACGAAATCATAAATTATAGTATAATAAATAACTATAAAAAATTATCAATAAACCTGAGGTCTTTGTAACCACAGGAGAAGAATTTTTTTACAAATAATAATAATATAATAATAAAAATTATTCAACAATGTAATCAAATCAAAAACACTGAAATTTGCTCAGTTGCAGAATTGTCACTGTTGTCACTTTTAATGTCTGATGACAAATTTTCCCACGAATCAGTATTGCTCAATTCTGCAAGTGATCTTATTTACTATCGCTGTTTTCTAGCTGGTCAAAAAACACTTTTGACGTAAAGGGATGCTTATTGGATGCCATGGACATTCTCAAGTTTCCAGGCAGAAAGAATGGCATATATAATATAAAAGTGCATGCAGGGCACTGGGCAAAGCACTAGGGACAAAAGGGATGTGAAATGATTTCATACAGTAATGTAATCTTACAGATTAGAGTGTACTGTATGTACGCTTCTGGCAGTGAAAATTAACCCCAAGCCACACTCAGGCATACCGCCAGGGAGGATAAAGCATGTTATGCCCTGTTTTGTAGGTATTTAACCAATTCGTCTTGCATTATAGCCAAGTTAGCTGATGCTGCCACTTTAACCTTTAGGTACAAAAAAGTTTTTAAAGGTAACCAATGATAATGGGGATTGTAATGTGAAATATGCTAAACCAGCCATTCTTAACCAAGGTTCCGTGGAACCCTAGGGTTCCTCCAGAGGTTGCTAGGGGTAACTTGAGTTTTGGCTGATTGGCCCCCTATCTGATGTTGCCTGCATAGTTCCAAGGCCAACACTACTTGTCAAAGCCAACACCATGACCCAATGATCTTTTTAGCTGTCTAAGCTTGGTTGTCTAATCACCACTGTAAGAGTTTCATTCTTCCTACTAACCACCAATGTAAGAGGCATTTTCCTCATTGGCATTTGAATATTGGTTTTAGTAAGGGTTGACTGAGACCAGAAAATTATTTTAGGGGTTCTTCTGGGGTAAAAAGGTTGAGAAAGGAGTGCTAGGCAGTAACTGGAAAAAAACAGTTTCCAGTAGTATCACACTCTCTCAAGCAAGATTAGAATACCTTGGTTGAAATGTAAAGGATTTTGGAGATGGTCCATGGATCTCATTATTTTATAAGATGTCTCTGTGAGAGTACTACTTTCAGATATATTTTCAATTTAGACTCTTAAGTTATTTCATCAGAAAGAGAGCCTAAAATGAATTGGCATGCTTGCTAGTGAGTCAGAGATACTGAGCACTGATATAAGGCTTTATAGGAAGAAATTATATCCTAGATGATGATTTCAAGCACAGAGATTTAATATAAATGGTTTATTTAAAAATGACACCATTTAGCTTGTGGAATGCTATATTTCTCTCTAAACTGTTACAATTCCATTGAGTCTGCTATAAGCAAGAGTTGACTTCCATATATCCATCCATATCTATGTTCACACTATTCACAATAGTAAGTAGATAATGAGAGACCACTGGGTGGTACTGTGGGAACCCATTGATACTAAACATACAAGTGCTGTGTTGTAATTGCTATAAGGCAGAAAAATTGATATTGGACTTCATGGGCACACAACATTCACTTAATAAAAAATATCACTTTTATTAATGCACGTTTAAGATCATAAAATCAATTAAAACACAAGTACAGAAGCATATTATAACATTATGTTGATCAGGATGGTAGCCCATAAAAAAACAACAAGCATAAATAATGTAAAATATCAATAATTGGGAATGCCACCAATACTTTACATAAAGCTTGACATGTTGCAAAAATAAGAATGCTACAGAAAGACATCAACTGGGGGAAAAAAATGGGGCAAGAGCTGTAACACCAGTAAAATGCATATACTAGGCCAACGCAGGGACTTGGTCGGAGACCCCAGGCTCTATGTAGGAGGATGTGTTGTTCCTTATGTAGACTCACGGATGAAGCTCTACCAGCAATTTCCATATGATGGTGTATATGCCGAGTCCCCCACATGAACATATTTGGCTATGTTTTTTGTAAATCATCTGGATTGTTATGCATATTCCAAGCTCTGCTACCTGTGATGATGATTGGAAATGGGATAGTTGAGTGTACAATATAAGGGAGACTCTTGTCGTACTACCTGTAATTGGGTTTTGTAGTTATATGCACACATACACCTAATCCTTGGTGGTGTATGAGGCCTCTGCATTTGCCTAGTATATGCATTTTACTGGTGTTACAGCTCTTGCCCCCTTTTTTCCCTCAGCCAACGTCTTTCTGTAGCATTTTTATTTTTGCACCCTCTGCTCCTGAAGAAGCGAAACTGCGCAAAACATGTCGAGCTTTATGTAAATGATTGGTGACATTCCCAATTGTTCATTATTAATGCTTGTTATTTTCTGTGAATACTATTGTAGATTTTGTAAGGGGCTACCATCCTTATCGACACATAGGTGCAATATTCTACTGCACTTCTTGTGTTTTAATTGATTTTATAATCTTAACTGTGCAATAATTAAAGTGATTTGTGAGTGTTGTGTGCTGATAAAGTTCATGGACTGAGGTCCATTATCAATTTTTCTGCCTTATGCTCACACTATATTCAAACTCTACATCCTTATACTTTAAATTTGATGTCGATAGTAAAACAGGTGGGTATTAACATTCATAATGATACCCGCAGTAGCACTATTTTCCTGCATTTCCCATTCACATTAAATCATGTTCTCCTTTATGAATATATCTATTATGTAAGATTTATTTAAACATGTGTTGTAAGTTTAAACTATGCAGCCAGCAAACTTGCCCACAGACAGTCACTTAATACTGTGTTCCATTGGTGTGGTTATGATTGCTGGCTCTGCAAAATAATGTTCATAGGAAGCTCTGAAGCGTATATTTTAACATGAAGACTGAGAATAATTCTTAACACTTACCTGTCATGTGTGCACAAAAAAATCATAAATCTATAATTGAAAGACATGACATGGACATTGACTATGCCTCTCAGGTGCACATACAGGTACTGATGTGGGCAAGTCTTCACTTACAAAACTGCTTTTCAGGTAGCTTTGATACATTAACCACCATAGAAGAACTTGGAAATACATTTCTGTGTGGCATTGTATCTCCATGAAGAAGAGGATCCATGGCATTAAGCAGTTGACTTCTATTGATACGCCACTAACCTGTAACTATAGCTACCTGTATAGCTCCTTCTAGATACAGATAGATATAAATATACATAATACAGATTTGTTTCTGTATGCACTACCGCTTTCTACTGTACCCATCTTTTACATACAGTGTATCCAGAAAGTATTTAGAGCGCTTCACTTTTTGCACATTTTGTTATGTTACAGCCTTATTCCAAAATCGATTAAATTCATTTTTTTTTCAAAATTCTACAAACAATACCCCATAATGACAACGTGAAAGAAGTTTGAAATTTTTGCAAATTTATAAAAAATTAAAAAGGGAAAAAAATCCTTTGTACATTGCCTTTGCTCAATACTTTCTTGAAACACCTTTGGCACCAATTACAGCCTCAAGTCTTTTGAGTATGATGCTACAAGCTTGGCACATCTATTTTTGGGAGGTTTCTCCCACTCTTCCTTGCAGGACCTCTCAAGCTCCGTCAGATTGGATGGGAAGTGTTGGTGCACAGCCATTTTCAGATTTCTCCAGAGATGTTCCATGGGGTTATGGGCTCTGGCTGTGCCACTCAAGGGCATTCACAGAGTTTTCCCATAGCCAGTCCTTTGTTATCTTGGCTGTGTGCTTAGGGTGGTTGTCCTGTTGGAAGATGAACCTTCACCCCACTCTGAGGTCCAGAGCACTCTGGAGCAGGTTTTCATCAAAAATGTCTCTGTTCATTTTTGAATTCATCTTTCCCTCAATCCTGGCTATTCTCCGAGTTCCTGTCCCTGAAAAACATCCCCAAAGCATGATGCTGCCACCACCACTGTAGGGATGTATTGGCCAGGTGATGAGCGGTACCTAGTTTACTCCAAACATGACACTTGCCATGCAGGCCAAAGAGTTCTATCTTTGTTTCATCAGGCCAGAGAATTTTGTTTCTCATGGTCTGAGAGTCCTTCAGGTGCCTTTTGGCAAACTCCAGGTGGGCTGTCATGTGCCTTTTACTGAGGAGTGGCTTCCATCTGGCCACTCTACCATACAGGCCTGATTAGTGGAGTGCTGCAGAGATGGCTGTTCTTCTGAAAGGTTCTCCTCTCCCCACAGAGACACGCTGGAGCTCTGTTAGAGTGACCAAGGGGTTCTTGGTCACCTCCCTGACTAAGGCCCTTCTCCATCGATCCCTCAGTTTGGATGGGCGATCTGCTCTAAGAATCTGTGCCTCGATAAAATCCTGTCTCGGAGGTCTACAGACAATTCCTTATATAGACAGGTGTGTGCCTTTCCAAATCATGTCCAATCAACTGAACAGTGGAAACAGGATGCACCTGAGCTCAATTTTGAGTGTCATGGCAAAGGCTGGGAATACTTATGTACATGTGATTTTTTTTTTGTTTTTTATTTTTAAGAAATTTGTTAAGATTTCCAGCAAACTTCTTTCACATTGGCATTATTGGGTATTGTTTGTAGAATTTTGAGGAAAATAATGAATTGAATCCATTTTGGAATAAGGCTGTAACATAACAAAATATGGAAAAAGTGAAGCGCTGTGAATACTTTCCGGATGCACTGTATATCTTTAAAATTACTCTTATCTGGACTGATAGCCATAGCTATTTATAAAGCCATTAGTCTATTTAAATAATTTTCACAGTATGTCTGAAAATTGTTCTGGCAAAGCAGACTCCTCATGAGTTTACTAGTTTCCTCTTTTTCATTGAATAGTCACATGTCAGCATTTGCCAATAAAGAGATTAATGTGCAAATCTGATATACATCATGTACGTAGTGTAAATCACATGTTATGCAGAGACACAAGCAGGAATACGATTATAATACATCTGATATTATTGAGGAAAAGGTTTATTTTATTAAGTAAGATTGGATTTTAAAGATGGTGAGAAGATTTGTTGGCTAAAAGAAGATTCTTGAGTGTGTTATATGAGACGCATGTCTCTAAAGCTGGGGCTTGGGCATGGGTGCCTTTCTTATATCAGAGCTGGGTGTGATTGTCATGTGTCTCTAATGGATATAAGTATGGCTAAAATACAGGGCACTGCAACACACATAATTAGACCATTCACTTGTCATGGCACCAGGTAACACATGGATCCAGTAGTGTTTGTTCACAAGTAGATTTATCCAGGCAAAAATAGTTTGCTGCAAATCACCCTAAAAAATAAATAAATGTATGCATATTCACTGACTTGGATTGTGCAGATGATCAGAAAGATGTATGTGATAGCTGAAATAGTATTTGTGAGTTTGCCATTTGAGATATGTGGCTAACAAACTGGGGCTTGGGTGAGGTTGCTTTTCTTATGTCAAACCTGTAAGTGATCATGGGGTCAATTCACAAAGCTTAACTGCATGCAATCAGGTTGCTCATTTGCATAAATTATCGCATGCGGTAAATAAAGTCCAATTCAACCAAAAAAAATGATTATGCGGTATTTGCCGGAAAAAAATGTGCCAGCATATACCGCATAAAAAGCTCTTAAGTGCAATTCACTAACAGACCACAGCGTTAAAAAGCATGCTATAATTACTGCTAGGGTTTAGCTGGTGGTATCAAATGCGGTATTTGTCAAAAAATAGCCTGGGGGTCGGGGCACCCCCAGGCTGTTTCTTGACAAATAGCTGGTTGCTACGGAGGAGTGGGCTTGGAAGCCGGCTGCCGTGTCCTTAACAACCAATGACTCATCAGCTGTCAGGCAGGCTGCCCTGTTCACAGCTGATTGTAAAAAAAAAAAAAGCAGTCAATTAAAAATTATTTTAAAAAATATGGCATGAGGTCCCCCTCCCCCCCCCCCCCCCCCTCCAGTCCATACCAGGCCTTTCCATTGCATTTTATTTAAATCCGGTGTGGGGTGCTCCTTAAAATCCATACCAGACCCGAAGGGCCTGGTATGGACTGGAGGGGACCCCACGCCATTTTTTTTTCATAATTTTTAATTGCCAGCTTTTTTTTTTCTTTTACAATCAGCTGTGAGCGAGGAAGCCCACTGACAGCTGAGGAGTCACTGGTTGTTAAGGATGCAGCGGTCGGCTTTTCAGGCCACTGCTTAGCAACCTTACCGCATTAACTAATGTGGTAATTACCGCTAAATCAAACAAATACTGCATGCGGTATTTAACTACAAATTCTTAGTGAATTGAACACTTGCACAATTGTTACCGCATGAGGTATTTTACAGCATAGGATTAGCCGTTATTTAACTCTTAGTGAATCGATCTCCATGTGTGTGTAATGGGCATATATGAGGGCAATATACCGGGCACAGCAACAGCATAACCACAGACCATGCATTCTCTATGGCACCCATCAGCACAGGGTCCAGGACTTTTTGGTTCCAAGTACCTTTAAATATATCCAGGCAACAACAGCATGTCCCATGCTGAATAAAAATAAATGTGTTCAGCCCCTTTGTTCAGCTTTCTATGAAAGCAATCAGTAGCATTGAATAAGGGCAGCTGTTTAAAAATTACACCGGTCAGTATTGCAATTTAAATATAGGAAATAGAGTGTCATGGGCCCTATACTGATTTTTTTTATATCCCAAGATCACAGATTTGCAATGTTAAAAATTAAGTAAAAGATACTTGGTTACATCATGGGCCATAGAAGGGTGATGTAAAAAAAAGGCTAGCAATCAGTATGCAAGCTATTTTTAATGTGTGTTTTATTCAAATGTATTCACAGAGAATCATGCTTGTACACTAAACTCTTGCCTCTTCTGACCACCCATCGTGTAGACACAGATGTGTTGAAAATGGAAGCATATCTTTTGTACTTTAGTGTACTCTGTGGCAAACAGGGTTTTGTAGAAGACCTTAAACCTATAAGCAATTTTTTTTGGTGCATTGACTTTGGAATTATTCTGTCCCACAATGCACAAAATGTTGAATAAGTTATTTTGCACCTTACTATATATCTACGGTATACTTTGGGGGAGATTTACTAATACTGGTGCACACAGAATCTGGTGCGGCTAGTAACCAATCAACTTCTATTTTCAGCTTGTTCAGTTAAGCTTTAATAATAAAACCTAGAAGCTGATTGGCTACTATGCACAGCTGCACCAGTTCTCTGTGCACTGGTTTTAGTAAATCTCCCCCTTTGTTTTTCTCAGTTTTTTTACATTCTAATTACAACCTGATGATGTTTCATCCTCCATAATGTTTGCAATCCAGCAAAAAAAAAAAAATAAGCAATTCAATATATTTTTTATATTCTGAGCCAGGAATCAATACGTAGCTTCAAAAACACAAAGCATTCATCTATGTTTCTTTGCAAAGTACGTGCTTATAGATGTGTAAGTTATTTTTAGTAAAAGAAATTGTGATTGCATCTTGTACTGTAAAGCTGATACATTGAAAACATGCTGGATCCAGACCTCTGTGTTAATGTTTCAGCCCAAAGCAACATGAAGACTGCTCATGTATGAGTCAGTGCTGAGACACACTCACTAGAGTCCAGCAAACCGGTCCTATTTGCAGATTGAGGAAATCGAATGAATACCTTTCTTGTGACTCAGTTACCCCAGTGCTTTCTTCTGACTTTGGTTTGTTTATTATATGAGTGAAGTTGCCGTAGCTGACCAGAAATGTCTTAGATTAAATCCCCCACATTTCAAATCTTTGAGACACTAAGCATTCTCCGCCTCACTTATACATGGCTTCCTTCTGTTTAACTTCTATCCTCTGATTAGTCTAATAAAAGTTTGTGATTAAGGCTGAAAACATGCTTCTGTTTCATGTAGGTTTTTTGTTCTCTCTATAAATTTGTCTTCAGCTATTAAATATAGGTGATACTATGGCAAATCTATCTACTCTGCACGTGTTGCAAAGTCTTTAGGGTTGATTTACTAAAGCTCGAAAGTGTAAAATTTGGTGCAGCTCCACACAGAAACCAATCAGCTTCAAGGTTTTATTGTCAAAGCTTGATTGAACAAGCTGAGGTTAGAAGCTGATTGGCTAGCATGCACAGCTGCACCAGTTTTTGCACTCTCCAGCTTTAGTAAATCAACCCCTTTGTGACTTTATAGGTATCATTGCCTCTCATAGGAATAGTAGCATACCATGCTTCACATATTTGGTTTAATACAACCTTGTAGAAATAGAATGTTACTTTTTTTTTGTGGTCCATTTAGAGAAGAGGCCATAGTGTTTGTGTTAATCATGAGGTTTATTCCATAGTTACCTGATGTGATTTAAAGGGGCCTAAAATGCCCCTGCATGCTTTGGCATTAAAAGGCTATTGGTGCACCAGTACTTTAATGATCCTTTGCACTAGCACTACAGGTTGATGTGTAATGCTGCACCATTTTACAGCTATACTGACTTATACTGAGATGGAATTACAGGGTTACATAGTTGCTAAGACTGAAGAACTGACGTGCAACCAACCACTCACAACTTCTGCATCTTTTTTAAGTGGTTCGTAATATTAAATCCCCAACAGTGCAAGTGTTGCCAATTTTGTCAAAAAGAAGATCCCCAGATCCAAAGGTAATCTGCTGAATTCCCTGGATCAATGTATTGGTTTCTTAGCCTTTAGTAATTGTAACTATGGATGTTACTAGCTGCAAAAAAATCATGTTCTTTTTTAAATTCCATGAGTGTTTTTGCCATTAATATTTAATGTAGTAAAGCATTTCACAGCCTAACCACTCTCGATATAAAGAACCCCTTCATAAAATGTTGTTTGGTTGGTGACTGGAACTTATTTTCCCTGCTTGCTTCCCAATACCTCTAATTAGCCTTCCTGTGTCCAGTAGACTATACAGTTTTTCCACCACCATAAGCCCTAATTAAGGTGGACCTGTAAGCACACAAAAGGGATTGTCCACTTCTTGTGATTTTTGCTGTAATAAATAAAGGCCTACTGAACTTAATAGGAGCTTGTGTGTTGCTCATCCTCTGCTCCATGATCTGTCTGGGGGAAATATCTCTGTGACGGGGGAGGAGCTGGGAGAAGAGCCTGCAGTGTCCTCTGGGGAGCTGGCTTTCATAGGACTGCACCAGTGTGTGGAATGCTCTTTGTCTGGGAGAAGTGTACAATGGAGGGATCTGTAGATAGGAAAGAATGCAGGTGACTTGGGGGGTCCCGGGACTCTGGCTGGGGGAACATTAAACTCAGCTCTGCTCTATGGGGCAGGAGAGAGGGGCCCGCTGAGGACACAGGGTGGGGAATGTGAGACTACAAAGCCGTGTGGGAGGACAGGGAGCCCTGCTGAACCATCCAAATTTTGATCAATCCAGATGGGGCAGTGCATTATGTTGTATAGTTCAGTGTAGCTCCTACTAGTTCCAACCTGCATATTCATTTTTGTGATGTCACTTTCTCTTACCATTTCCCTTCCATTAGCAGGAGACAAAGAGGCTAAGTAGATCTACGCAAGATGGTGGGCAAAAGATTAAAGTGGAACTTTAGTCAAAAAATTAAATCCTGATAGAGAAATTCATGCTGGCCCCTTTTGTATAGCTATGTAAAAAAGTAAAAAAATTGTCTATGCTGTTTAAAATCCAGTTAGGCACTGTGTCACCCTGCTCTGCACATGCTCACTTGCTATTTATTCTCGACACTGTACCTAAAGGTAGATCCATTAAAGGCTTATCAACTGACAGCTTTCAGATTTATCATTGGTGAAGAGAGAATAAATAAACAGGAACTACACAGACTGTGCTGATGGAGGACAGATTAGGGAGGGAGAAAAGAAAAGCAGTAGAGGTGACAGGAAAAACTCTGCTGCCAGGGAGACACAAAAGACAGTTTACAGGGACAGTGTCTTATTTCCCTGCTATTCCCTCCATTCTCTCTGTCAGCCTTCCTCTCTATCTGAGCCAAGACGTACAAATAAGGCTGGAATTGTACACATTTTAATTACAGAAAGTGACATATAGCTTTTGAGACCAAGGAGAGGGAGAGAGTTTCCAATAAGGAAGTGACTGTTCTGAGCTTCAGCAAAATGGTGGACTCCATCAAGAAGAAATAGTGGCAATGCTGGAGGCAATTTTACAGCACACACTAATTAACATACAGTGCCTTGAAAAAGTATTGATGCCCCTTAACATTTTCCACATTTTGTCATGTTACAGCCAAAACCATAGATGTATTTTTTTTATTGGGTTTTATGTGATCGACCAACATAAAGTGGCAAATAATTGTGAAGTGGAAGGAAAATGATAAATGGTTTTCAAATTTTTTTACAAATAAAAATCTTAAAAGCGTGGCGTGCATTTGTATTCAGCCCCCTTTACTCTGATACCCCTAACTAAAATCTAGTGAAACCAATTACCTTCAGAAGTTACCTAATTATTAAATAGAGTCCACCTTTGTCTAATTTAGAAATATGGAAACATAGAAAAGTGATGGCAGAAAAAGACTGAGTAGTCCATCGAGTCTGCCCCTTTTTATTTATTTATTTATTTATTTATTTTATTTTTTTATCTATATTTTTTTTTACATTAACCTTGTTGTCTGACTATGGATTTATGTTTATCCAATATTTAATCTCAGTATAAATACAGCTGTTCTGTGAAGCCCTCAGAGGTTTGTTAGGGAACGTAAGCGAACAAACAGCATCATGAACTGGACAGACCACACAAGGAACCGGAAGTACTACGACAAACAAGCGAATGCAAGGGATTGTTTGGAGACTCCCGAAGTGTCTTGTCGACATAAATATGACTCTAATTTATAACCTATTTGTATTTAGGTATCAGTCTGTTGTTCCAATTACATTTTTTTTTATATCTATTTTTTTATTTTATTTATTTATTTATTTATTTATTTTTCCCCGTCTGAGCTACCTGATGAGTCAGAAAAAGACGGTAGTGAAAAGATACAAAGGTATAAAGATTTAATCTGTTTCCACCTGAGATAAATTATTAATCCATTGAAGACTTCCATTAACCAAAGTGATCTAAAATCAATCCCCATAGTCTCATTTCCCCCGACTTATGTTTACGTGCGGTGCGAAAATTCTAAAAATAAACATTTTTTTAAACTTTTGGTAAATAGTAAAAGGAAGGTGAAGTGTTAATAAACGGTGAAATACAACCAGCTAGTGTATTTTGGGTTATTTTTTTTATGTAGATACCAAAA
>BLSH010056541.1:1629017-1641363 GCA_018402905.1 Glandirana rugosa | reverse complement strand
ACTGTTAAACGAATATGGCTCTTATGTCACCGGTTCGTCCCGGTATTACGAGTGTTTTTTCAGGTGGTTTGCGTTGTCGAGCCAGACTGCCGCCGTCAAATGACAGCGGGCGGTCATTAAGTGGTTAATCTGTAGAGTTGAATATTGTACCTTTAACCGAGAAGCTCCCTACCCAAGGGATCACCCTCTATATTCATATATTTTTATATTGTTTTATGGTGTTTTTGGTTTTGCACTTGGCAGTACCTTGAAGGTCCTTTACCTTCAGTGTTTTTATCCATGCATATGGTCCGCTTTCAACCCCTTGTCTGTGTAAGGACTCATACAGCTTTTTTCCCTCTCCTGTATAATCTTGCTGATGCCAACTTGATTGGGCACACATGCAGCCTTTTCCCCTGTGTTAAGATACTTATGGCCCTTTTTGTGAGCATTATGGCCCTGCTTGGCCACTGTATTCTCGGTATAAGCAAATTGTCATATATTGCTCTCTCACTCCCCTGGGATAAGAATGCATTTGGCCAAACAACTTTGTGGATATGCACCATATTTACCCAGGTGTTGTATAAGTTACACGTGCAGGGAATGTACTGTGCATGGAAAGGAACAAAGCTACTTCTGCACCAATCTTGTATGATGTAGGGACATGTTCAGAGGATGGCCGATGTGGTAGTAGCTCTGCTGTTTTATGTCATTTTTCCCATCACACATAACTGGCTGTAAACCAGAAAGGAGTGGAGGATACATTTGATTTGTACATCAAATTAATTTGACTGAACTATTTGTATGTTTGACGTTAAAACCTGGCACAAACAGTATAGCAATGCAATGGGAAAAGCAAATAGAATTCTAGGTTGCATGATTAGAGGGGATCACCAGCAGGAGGAAGGAGGTCTAGATACCCCTATCTTCAGTTTAACCTCATTTAGAATACTGTTGCCAGTTCCGGAGACTTCACTTGTGAAAATATATTGATAAGATAGAATGAGTTCATAGATGGGCAACAAAAATGTTGAGAGATCTGAGGGATAAAACTTATCAGGAGAGACCTCAGGAACTTCATATGTACAGTCTGGAGGAAAGAAGGGAAGAGGGTGAATAAGGTTAAGTAAAGCCGTATTTTCAGCATTAAGTTAGGACCAAGAACACAGAGACATGACATCAAACTAGCAGGAGGAAAGTTCACTACTAATCTTAGAAAGTTACATAGTTGGTAAGGTTGAAAAAAGACCATCAAGTCCAACCTATGTTTGTGCTTTTATGTCAATATTACATTGTATATCCCTCAATGTTGTGGTCCCTTAGGTGTCCATCTAATATATTTTTGAAATTATCTATGCTCCCAGCTGAAACCACTGCTTATGGAAGAGAATTCCACATCCTCACTGCTTTTACCACAAGGCATTTTGAGGTTAAACCGTTTTTCTTCTAATTTTATTGAATGTCCGCATGTCTTTTTGTGCTCCCTTGCGCGGAAAAGTTGTGTCCCTATTGTGGGGTCACCAGTACAGTATTTATACATTGAAATCATATCTCCTCTCAAGCGTCTCTTATCTGGAGAGAATAAGTTCAGTGCTTGTAATCTTTCCTCATAACTAAGGTCCTCCAGTCCCTCAATTAGCTTTGTTGCCCTTCTCTGAACCCTTTCCAGTTCCAGTACATCCTTCCTGAGGACTGGAGCCCAAAACTGGATGGCATACTCCAGGTGCGGCCTCACCAGAGTGTTGTAGAGTGGGATAATTATTGATTTATCTCTGGAGTTAATCCCCTTCTTGATGCATGCCCATATTTTGTTGGCTTTGCTTGCAGCAGCTTGGCATTGCATGCCATTGCCTAGCTAGCCTATCATCTACTAAGACCCCTAGGTCCTTTTCCATCCTAGATTCCCCCCTAGGCTCTCCCCCTAGTGAATAGTTTGCATTCATATTTTTGGCACCCAAATGCATTATTTTACATTTTTCTACTATAAACCTCATTTGCCATGTAGTTTCCCATCCCATTAATTTGTTTAGATCTTCTTGCTAGGTTTCCACATCCAGCTGAGAAATGATTGCCCTGCTTAGCTTGAGATCATCCGAAAATATTGAGATTGAGCTGTTTATCCCATCCTCCAGATCGTTTATGAATAAATTAAATAGGATTGGTCCCAGGACAGAACCTTGAGTAATCCCACTCTCCACACCGAATCATTCTGAGTACTCCCCATTTATCCCTACCCTCTGGACTCACCCCTGTAGCCAGTTTTCAATCTATGTACTCACCCTTTGATCCATGCCGACAGACCTCAATTTGTACAGTAAACGTTTATGGGGAACTGTATTGAATGCCTTTGCAAAAACTAGATACACCACATCTGCAGGCCTTCCTTTATCTAGATATCTAGATGGCAGATCACCTCCTCATAGAAGGTTAATAGATTGGTTTGGCAAGAACGATTCTTCATGAAACCATGCTGATTACCGCTAATGATACGGTTTTCATTACAAAAATATTGTATATATTCCCTTATCAATACCTCCAAGAGCTTGCATACTATTCATGTTAGGCTAACTGGCCTGTAGTTCCCAGGGATATATCTTGGTCCTTTTTTGTATATTGGTGCTACATTGGCTTTTCTCCAATCATCTTGTACCATACCAGTCAGTAGACTGTTCGTACAAATTAGGAACAATGGTCTGGCAATTACTTGACTTGAGTTCCTTAAGGACCCTCTAGTGCAAGCCATCTGGTCCCAGTGACTTATTAACGTTACGTTTTTCAAGTCTATTCTTAATTCTATCCTCAGTTAGCCATTAGGGTGCTTCCTGTGACTTGTCGTGAGGACAAACATTGTAGTTTTGCATACTTGAGCCCCCCACCCCCCCCCCCCCGTTTCCCTCGTGAATACTGAGGAGAAGAATACAATTAAAACCTTTGCCATCTCTCCATTCTATGTAACCAGATTCCCTTCATGATTCTTTATGGGGCCTATATCATCTGACCTCCCTGTATCACTATTTATATACTTAAAGAATTTCTTGGGATTCTTTTTACTCTCCTCTGCTATGTGTCTTTCATTTTCTATCTTAGCAGCCCTGGTTGCACCCTTACATTTCTTATTGCATACCTTGTAAAGATGGAATACTGACAGTGACCTATCAGCCTTGTATTTTTTGAAGGCCTTCTCCTTTGTACTTTTACATCGGAGTTAAGTCACCCTGTGTCACGATCCTGGTGGTGGAGTCTGTCTTATGCAGGGAACAACCACTCTTACACACCCGATTCGGGGACCCCTGATAGTGTAGACAGGAAGTCCCGGAGTGCGGGATGGCACGAGGGCTGGATGGTCACTGGTGGTGAAGTGATGCTCCAGGTGGTCGTGCAGGCTGAAGGATGGTCGTGCAGGCTGGGTCAGCAACTGGCGGGCAGAGAGGCACAAAAGGGTCAGGCAGAAGAGTAGTCTAAGTCCAAGCAGACTTCGTTCACAGGCTGACAGCAAAGTACAGAGGGGTCAGGCAAGCGGATGGTCGTGGATAGCCAGGGTCGGTGCAGGCAGACAGGTAGCAGGTCAGGGCAAGCCGGGTTGGATCACAGGAACAGGAACAACACAGGAAGCAGGTCTCAGGAAGGAGAGCTGAAGCTCACAGGTACTCAGACGCTGTAGAATGGACAGCACCTGCTGACAGGTGCAGAAACTTTAAAAGGGGCCGTTTGGCGCCGTTTCCGTGTGTGAACGGCAAAAAACTGCAAAAGAGTCCAGAAAAAGAGCCTGACTTCACCAGGCCAATCCTTTCCTAACACTGCCCCCCCCCCCCCCCCAAGGGGCAGCCTCAGGATGCCCAGCTTGGCAGGATTGTTATCCTTGAAAGTTTGGTACAATCATCGGCATGAAGGTTGGTTTCGGGCTCCCAAGAGCTCTCTTCCGGCCTGTAGCCCTTCCATTTCACAAGGTACTGAACCACACCGCCCCTTTTTCTACAGTCAAGTATGGACTCGACCTCGAACTCCTCTTCTCCATCGATCAAAACAGGGGCAGGGGGAGCGCCAGCTCTATTGGGGAAGGGGTCCGGGATCACCGGCTTCAGCAGAAACACGTGGAATCCCGGATGTATCCTTAGAGACTGCGGGAGATCCAACTCATAAGACACCTGGTTAACTTTCCTCTTAACAGAGAAGGGACCAATGAACCGTGGGCCCAACTTCTTGGACGGGCAAGACAGCTTCAGATTCTTGGTAGACAACCAAGTCTTGTCACCAGATTGGAGGTTAAGTTCACCTCGTTTTTTATTGTCAAAAGCAGTTTTCGTTGTTTCCTGCGTCTTGGCAAGTGTCTCTTGCAGCAACTTCCAATTAGATCTGAAAAATTGCGTGGCTTCGTGAACTGCAGGTAATGCCGTCTCCCCGGCAAGACTGGGAAGCACAGTGGGTTGGAACCCATACTTTTGTCCCAGAAGGGGGACTGCTTTGTTGCAGAATGCATCCAGTTTTTATAGGCGAATTCCGCCAAAGGGTAACAGTGAGCACCAATCATCCTGAGAGTAAGCCGAGAAACAGCGGAGGTATTGCTCCAACGTTTGGTTTGACCTCTCGGTCTGGCCATTGGTCTGGGGGTGATACGCTGTTGAGAAGGAAAGGTCAATCTCCAAGGCAGAACAGAGGGCTCTCCAAAAACGAGAAGTAAACTGGACCCCCCCCCCGGTCAGACACAATGTTATCTGGGACACCATGGAGCCGAATAACTTCCTTAAGGAAAATTTCAGAAGTCTCCTTTGTAGTGGGAGTGCCATTCATTGGGAGGGAGTGTGCCATTTTGGTCAGCCTATCTACCACAACAAAAATTGTGGTGTATCCTTTGGCCGGGGGGCAATTCCACAATAAACTCCATTGATATTTGGGACCACGGCCGATCAGGAATGGGGAGAGGTCTTAACAGCCCCCAGGCTCGGGCTTTGTCTGTCTTATTTCTGGCACAGGCGGAACAGGAGCGGACATAGGCCAAGCAGTCTTCAGAGAGTAATGGCCACCAGAAGGAGCGTGATACAAGCTCGGCGGTTTTCCGTGTGCCGAAGTGTCCGGCTAATTTACGGTCATGGCACAGTTCTAGTATGGCAGGACGTAACTCCTTGGGGACAAAAATTTGATTCTGGTGCCACCAGAGACCATCCTTCCAGGTTAGCCCTTGGCAAGATAATCCCGGTGAGCAGGCTGAGGATCTCCGAATCCGGGACAGCGGATCATCCTTGGTCAGCAAGAAGTTCCTAGGTTGGAGGATGGTGTTGGGGGGAGCGGATGTTCCCGGCTTCGAAAACATGCGAGAGAGAGCGTCGGGCTTGGTATTCTTCACTCCAGGGCGGTAGGTCAGGTGGAACTGAAATCTCAAGAAGAAGAGTGCCCAGTGGGCCTGACAAGGTCTGAGCCTTTTGGCCATTCGGAGGTATTCCAGATTTCTATGGTCCGTGTATATCAGGACAGGATGCTGGGCTCCCTCCAACAGGTAGCGCCATTCCTCCAAAGCCGCCTTAATGGCCAACAGTTCCCTGTCTCTGACATTGTAATTCTTCTCCAGAGCAGAGAGCTTGCGGGAGAAGAAGGCCACAGGATGGAGGAGAGCCCTGGCTCCCTGCCGCTGAGATAGGACCGCTCCCACCGCCGTCTCAGATGCATCCACTACCAGGACATAGGGTACCCTAGCGTCCGGATGCTTCAGGGTGGGTGCCGTGGTGAAGAGTTTCTTTAAGGCCTGGAAAGCGTCTTGGGCCTCAGCTGACCAGTGGAACCACTGACCCTGTTTTGTAAGCTGTGTAATAGGGGTGATGATGGCCGAAAATCCCCTAATGAACCTCCTATAAAAGTTGGCAAAGCCGACAAAACGTTGGACCCCTTTTTTGTCCACAGGTGCCGGCCGGTCCAGAATAGCTGAGACCTTTTGAGGGTCCATGGTAATTCCTGAGACAGACAGAATTAGTCCAAGAAAGGAAATGCTGGGGCGCTCAAAGGCACATTTTTCGGCCTTAGCATACAGCCTATGCTATCACAGGCGGCTGAGGACACACCGGACATGATGACGATGCTCTTCCAGGGTGGAGGAAAATATTAAAATGTCATCCAGATAAATAATAACAAAAAGATCCAGATAGTCCCGGAACACATCGTTGACCAGATGCTGAAATGTGGCTGGGGCGTTGCAGAGTCCGAAGGGCATGACGAGGTACTCGTAGTGGCCAAAAGTAGTCCGAAAAGCAGTCTTCCACTCGTCGCCCTCTTGGATGCGTATCAAGTTGTAGGCCCCCCGAAGATCCAACTTGGTAAATACGGTGGCCGACCCAAGCCTCTGAAAACAGTTCTTGACGGTGATGTGGTTTAGCTCCCGATAATCTATGCACGGGCGGAGGGTATGGTCCTCCTTTTCCACAAAGAAGATGCCTGCCCCGGCAGGGGATGTGGAAGGTCAGATGAACCCTTTGGCCAGGTTTTCATCCAAGTAGGCCTTGAGGGCCGATAGCTCAAGTTCGGACAGAGGATAAATGCGGCTGAAAGGGACATCGGTTCCAGGAAGCAACTCTATAGGGCAGTCATAGGGCCTGTGGGGTGGTAGCTGGTCTGCCCCTTTCTTGCTAAAAACGTCAATGGTAGGCTGACGGCACAGTATGACGGGTTTCCGAGTCAGTTTCAGAGTCAAGGCTCAGGAGTGAAGGGCCAACACTCCCGGACGGATGCAGACAGTGTTGTCCACAGTAAGGGGACAGAAATTGGATGCGTCTCGAGGACCAGTTTATGTTGGGGCTATGTGCCCGGAGCCAGGGGAGCCCCAAAATGACAGGGAACAGGGGTGAGGCTATGACATCAAGGATGAGCAACTCCTGGTATCCATGAGGTGTGGATGCTGGGATGGGTTGAGTTTCCATGGTGACCTGGCCGGATTTAATGGCCGACCCACTCGCCAGGAGGACCGCCTTGGGGCGCAGGGGCATCTGGAGTTGCGAATGTCTGGTCCACGAAACAGCTACATGCCCCTGAATCAATAATCGCTGACACTTGCACGCTCCCTCCGGGCAACTGCAAGGAAACAGAGAGAGTCAAATGAGACATATTATTACGGGCTGGGATTGCATCCAGGTTGGCCGGATAGGGCCGCTTACCAGCTTTAGCAGGACAGGTCCTCACCATGTGCCCGGCCTCTCCACAATAAAGGCACAGGTTCAGCACCTGGCGCCACTGTCTCTCTTCCGGGGTGAGAGATGGGCGCAGCAGGCCAATCTGCATTGGCTCGGGCAGGTCTGTGGGTGCAGATGGAGCTGGTGCCGGGACCGTGCGACCGGGCACCCGGGGCATCATCCAGGTTAGGCGTGAGATAGGAGAGGGTCCCACAGATCACTCGGCCTGGTGTTCCCTGAGCCGCCGGTCTATTAGGATGGCCAAATTAATTAAAGCATCCAGGGTCGGAGGCACCCCGACACGGGCAAGTTCGTCCTTCAGCGGCTCAGCCAATCCCAGCCTGAATTGGTAGCAGAGTGCGGCATCATTCCACGCTGTGTCTGCACTCCAATGCCGGAACTCTGCTACGTAGTCTTCAGAGGTGCGCTGACCCTGCTGTAGGGTGTGCAAGGTGGCCTCGGCTGTAGCCACTAGGTGGGGGTCCTGGTAGAGCTGGGCCATGGCATCAAAGAAGGCGTCCAGGGTGCTGACTTCGGGTGCTCTCTGTTCCCAGAGGCGATGAGCCCAGATCTGGGGTCACCCTGCAGCAGGGAAATGACCAGGCCCACCTTAGTGTTTTCGAGAGAAAAGGTGCGTGGCTGCAGACCCAGGTACAATTCGCAAGAACTGCGAAAGGTCCGAAACTTGCTGCGGTCCCCTACGAACTTGTCAGGCAAAGGGACCTTGGGCTCAGAAGGCAGCGCCACAATGGTGCGGGTCGTCCCGGCTCCACCTCCAGGTGCGGAGGGAGCGGAGAGCTCATGCATTTCCCGCACTTCACCCTCCAGCCGGGTATAGCCTTCCTGCAGGTTTTTCACGGCTTGTGTGAGCCCGGCCAAATGAAGACACAGTTCGTCCATGGGAGAGGGTGTTCCCTGTGCAGACTTGGACATGACTGTCCGTTACTGTCACGATCCTGGTGGTGGAGTCTGTCTTATGCAGGGAACAACCAGTCTTACACACCCGATTCGGGGACCCCTGACAGTGTAGATAGGAAGTCCCGGAGTGCGGTATGGCACGAGGGCTGGATGGTCACTGGTGGTGAAGTGAGGCTCCAGGTGGTCGTGCAGGCTGAAGGATGGTCGTGCAGGCTGGGTCGGCAACTGGCGGGCAGAGAGGCACAAAAGGGTCAGGCAAAAGAGTAGTCAAAGTCCAAGCAGAGTTTGTTCACAGGCTGGCGGCAAAGTACAGAGGGGTCCAGCAAGCGGATGGTCGTGGTCACAGGTACTCAGACGCTGTAGAACGGACAGCACCTGCTGACAGGTGCAGAAAGCTTAAATAGGGCTGTTTGGCGCAGTTTCCGGCGCGTGTGAACGGCAAAAGACGGCAAAAGAGTCCAGAAAAAGGGCCTGACTTCACCAGGCCAATCCTTTCCTAACACCTTTTATTAGCTCTTTATTTCCCATTGGGATGCACTGGCTAATACCTTTGTTTAATATGTTCTTGAAGCACTCCCATTTTTCCTCCGTGTTCCTTGTTCCTAGAATTTTATCCCAATTAACATCTTCCAGCAAGGAGCGTAGTTTATGGAAGTTGGCTCTCTTCAAATTCAAAAGTGTTATTTTACCAAAACAGTAGTTATTATTTATTATTATTATACAGGATTTATATAGCGCTAACAGTTTACGCAGTGCTTTACAACTTGAGGGTAGACAGTACAAATACAATACACTTAACTACAGTAGGAATCAGAGGGCCCTGCTTGTTAGAGATTACAATCTAAGAGGGATCACCAGTACAGTATTTGTACATTGAAATCATATCTCCTCTCAAGCGTCTCTTCTCCAGAGAGAATGTTCAGTGCTCATAATCATTCCTCACAACTTAGGTCCTCCAGTCCCTTAATTAGCTTTGTTGCCCTTCTCTGAACCCTTTCCAGCACATCCTTCCTGAGGACTATTCATTCTTGGAATAGACTTCCAGCAGAGGTAATGAGTCAGTCAACAGTAAGTGGATTCAGACACGTTTGGGACAAACATAGATCTATACTCTATCTGTAAAAAGTAAAAAAAGAAAAGAAAACTTGCACAGACTCGATGGACCACTTGATTTTTTTTCTGCCATCATTCCTCTATGTTTCTATCTTTCTAAATAGGTAGAAAACAACATGCAATTTTTTGGACCTGTTTTCATAAATTTTTAAAGACGAGGTCTACATTTTAGTTACAAATTCTTTAAACCTATATGTATCTCAACTTTTAATTCTTAGAAGACAACCCCCAGTTTTTCATTGTTTTCAAAGATGCTTTTTTCATTCTGTATGAATGAAATTTAATTTTAATAGTATATTTCAATGTGATCAACACTGAAATTTGCAGTCACATAGAAATTGAAAGTCGCATTGGAAAGCCCCAGTTTTATCACCCCAAGAACAGAAAGGTTAAACGTTTTCATACTACTGACGCTCGAAATTCCGTCTTTTAATACCTCCCCCAACACACTTCTGCAAGATCAGAGACCAATGGCTATTTTTATTTTAACGTTCTCTTGATGGGGATAATGCTAAACATGTGTCCCTGCCCTGCTTAGCCAGCAAAAGGCTCTTATTGCAGCCCTGTAATTTAAACAAAGAAAACTCCAAAAGCACATACAGGATATAAGTGATGGAGGGGGGAACCAGAGCCAAGGGGTGGAGAGAGAAAAAATTCCAGTCTGATTCTGGGGGTGGACACGAGGGAATAAGCTGTCTACAAAATGTGGTTCTGGTAAAAATGAGATGTATTTTTATTAAACTCTGCACAATCAGTGTTTTGTTTAATTTATAATCTATAAGGGTAATCATGTTGGCTCTTCCACTTAATTATAACAATTAACTTACACCAACATGCAAACCCTGATACAAACATGCATTTATAATAGAGTTCTGCAAGTCAGTGTCCTGATTATATGGAACAATATGGGGTCATTTTACATTGCTATGCCTTTTGTCAGGGTTTTGATGAAACGCACTAGTTCATGCAAGTTTAGCCACTATGGTGTTAAGGACATACACGGGAAGTTTTTGTGACCATTTCTAAATAGCTGAAGTCTTTTAGAGCCAAAATAATTCCGTTATATGTTTCTGGCACTCCATCTATTTGCTTTGTTTTGGCTAAGTGCTTTAAATTTAATTGAAACAATATTGCCTTCATACAAAGGGGCAGCCTGTAGTAGAGCCAGAACCAAATAGGCGCCTTAAGTGAGATCTATACCAGTTGTACTTAAATGGTTGGTTTAGGAAAAAATATAAGCTTGTTACCCTTATCCCCAATTTTATTTAGCATATATTTCAATGTGTGCTTTAAAGGTCAAAGGTTAATTAATTTAATTCCAATATTTAAAGAAGTTAAAGTTGAACCTGTGCCATTTTAGCATTGCTGGACCTGAACTGCCTATCAGTCCTAGTATAAAGCTCCAGTCCATACACTGTTCATGTAACTAAAGCTTCTAAAAGTGGTTGTAATCCCTGGGGAAAAAAAACCTGCAAGACAAAGGCATAGTGCGCTAGTATGCATCACATACTAGCTAATTATGAAATACTTACCTTAGATCAACGCTGTTGCAGCGGTCCCCGCACACCACTGTGACCGGCAACATGTCTCCTGGAGCTTCTTACGGGTTTGTGGGCCCCGCCCAATGACAGCGTGAGCTCCAGTGCTGTGATTTGCTGGAGCTGTGATGACGTCACTCCTGCACATGCCCAAGGGAGCCGCCAGTCACGGCACACTTACTGAAGAAACGGCACCGCACCCTTGGGCCATTTCTTTGGTGCGCATGTGGCAATGACGTCAACACATGTGGATACAGTGAATATCTCCTAAACCATACAGGTTTAGGAGATATTAATGGCAGCTAAAGGTAAGCCTTATTATAGGTTTACCTGTAGGTTAAAGTGGTTGTAAAGGGTTTACAAGCACTTTAAAATAGATCGAAACCCTAAAAGGATGATAGTTGGTCAAATCACTGTGTAATATAAACAATTTCCATTTTTTCCATACAATACTGTTTTCACCTTTTTTTTATCCTTTTTTGCATCTCAGTTCTACTGATATTCTCCAGCCATCCTTCGGCTCTTCTGTGTCTATATGCATTTGTTTCAGCAGCGGATGCATATCATTGCTGCGCACTAGCTTCCTGATGGTGATAATGGTGGACATGTCTGCGTAATTTTGTTGGCAAGAATGCTTGTAGTCTCTCCCCGAGGGCTCATGAGACAGGGTGATAAAATAGAAGCATAGTTGCAGGATCACCAGGGTTTATTTTAACCACTTGCCGACCGTAGTCTGACGGCGACAAGGTGGCACGATATCGCAAACCGCCGTCATATGACGGCAGCTGCGAGATCCCGCACTGTGAGCGCGCGTGTGATGCCAGAGGCACGCTCACTGTGTTCCGGGGGGGCAGGGAGTGGGTAGGGCAGACTCGATCGCCGCCGGCTACCCGCGATGGCCCCCCCCCCGCAGTGAAAGAACGGATCTCCGTTCTGACAGAGGGGGAAGGGGCGGTGATCACAGGCTTCCTGTATATGGAAGCCGTGATTACTCCCCTCCCCCTGCCAGCCCACATACAGTTAGAACACGCCCAGGAAACACAGTTAACCCTTAGCGTGCCCCCTGCAGGTTAACCCCTTAACTGCCAATGGCATTTACACAGTAATCAGTGCATTTTTATAGCACTGATCGCTGTATAAATGCCAATGGTCCCAAAAAAGTGTCAGAATAGTCTGACATGTCCCCTGCAATATCGCAGTACCAACAAAAATCGCAGATCGCTGCCATTACTAGTAAATAAAAAATAATTGGTACTCTTACTTAAATACCCCAAAAATAAATAAAAAATAAATGATCATTACCGTCGCTAGACGCTAAAAACAACCATGACGCTATAACGTCCCCTGTACAGTCTGATAAGACTGTGAAAAAACCCTGGTAACCGTAAATATGTCGCTAGTCACGATATTTTTACGTGACTAATGACACATTTACGGTAACCGTCAATTCCCCAATTGGACGTCCCCCGTGCGATTCCCAATTGACACAAAGGACCCGCACAAGATTGACATACACCCGACCGTCCCCCTCCCCTCATTAGTGCCGAAGGTATATGTCCTTCGGACACTAGTGGCGGGGAAGGGGGAGACAGTCTTGCCTCTAGGCAAGAAAGTGACGCCCCCCCCCGGTAGCGCCCATCGGCCGCC
>BLSH010056541.1:1588284-1622495 GCA_018402905.1 Glandirana rugosa | reverse complement strand
ATTAAAATCTTCTTTCTGTTTACTGTTTATTACCGAACTAGGCACCAAAACAGAAAAGGCGACGTGACTGGTTTGTCGTAAACTTAAATTTCACTATGATTTCAGAGCAGAAAACAAAAGAAAGTTTATTATTTTTGTACAATATGAACGGACGAGACACTTCACCAAAACGTGTCTCGTCGGGACAGGTAACGGCGACGAGGACCGAGGAGGTGGAACTTGTCATAGGGGTCTCTTTCCGCGAACGGGACCCCCCATGGCGACACACGAACGAGGACTCTGTGTATACGCCGAACCGGGACGGGGGGGGAGGAGTAACCGTGTGACCGACACTAACTGTCAACTAAAATTCATTAACTACCTAGTGAGTCAGTGAGCAAACAGGATGTTGGGAGAGTTTTCAGACTTCACTGTCTGTTTGTTTAAAGCAGTAACAACATCTTCTACACATCTAGGGGAATCACACAATCATTACCATTCAAAATGTTCAGTATGTTAATTACTTAAAATCAACTGTCAATCACAGCCAGTGTGCCAATGAGGAGGGGGGGGCAGGGCCAAGCCGCATATGTGTCTCAGGAGCAAGCACACAGCGGTACCCCCCAGGGCAAGCGCCTTTCTCTGGGGATACTGTTCAAGGTGGAGGAGCCAGGAGCAGCGGCAATGGACAGGGCTGCTCTGTGCAAAACCACTTCACAGAGCAGGCAAGTATAACATGTTTTTATTATTTGAAAGAAAACAAAAGACGAGACTTTAGTATCACTTTAAATTCAAATGCTGTTTGGTCAGTGCAGCGGAAAAGACAAAACCACGGATCAAGCCATTATTTGTCATTTGTCTTTCTTCTAAAATTACAGTGCCCGGAGAATCCCATTGATCCAAAACACTTCGGGTGATGAACCATCGGTCCCCCTCCAAGTGCAGTGGTACCATCCTCTGACCCCATGTCATTGCAAGACACACTAGTGACTGTAAGGGAACCAGAGCACTCAGTGGGGAACCAGGAATCTGACATGTCCAGAAGATTGCGGGATAAAAAGGATTCTCTGGATACCATATATCCTAAAGAAAGCAAAGATAGGCTCTGTGGGTGGTGGGACAGGTAGGCATATTTTTTACGGAGGAATATATCAATCTACATTTTCATTTAGTGATATTGTCACTTTAAAAAACCTATAGGATCATAGGCTCTCCAGATTCTCCTCTCCTGATCATATGGACTATATTTAAGAGAGTACAACCTGAGTTTGTACTTGAAATTTACCCCTTCTGTTTTGTACTAAGGAAGAAGACATGAGTTAAAAATCATTTGCTTGTGTATGTCAGTGAAAACTTGATTGGGTTCTGTTCTCCAATATGTAATGTAGGAAAGATAATTCGTTAATTGCCCGCTTGTTAATGTGATAAGTTGGGCAGCTCCCACCCTCATTCCTGAGATGCAGAACCTCCCGCCCACTGTGAGGATGTGGCGGCCGGGCAGGAGACCAGGGAGAGAGAGAACACCCAGCTGCCGTGCCTCTGCCCTGGTAGGAATGTGCAGGGGAGGCTGAATGATGAAAGGGGGACTGTGATGTAAAGGAGAAGGGGCTGTTGTGTTAGTGTTGTGTAAAGGGGCATTGTGATGCGTAAAGTGGGCATAATGATGTATAAAGGGGGCACTGGGTAAAGGGGGGCACTGAAATTTGTAAAGGGGGCACTATGATGTGAAGAGAAACTGAGGACACCGTTGGGCAGCTTTAAAAGGGGAAACCACAAAAAGCTTTACATCAGGAGGGTGTTGGGCTCACATCGTTGCGCTCTCCCTGGATTTACTATAACAGACCAATAAGCTATGTATGACATAAATATGACCTCAAATTATAAATATAAATACAGTAATCAATAGATAGTTTAAACTACTGAGCCGGAAGCCGAAACACCTAGATGCACAACTACATACTAGGAGGAGTGCTACTGTAGTCACGGAGAGGGAACTCCACCTGTGAAGACAAAAGCAAGGGAAGGGAGAAAACAGCGCAGACCTCTGGTGTAGTAAAAAGATCAAAGAGCTTTATTAAAAACTCACTAAATAAAAATGTGAAAGAGCACATATCATCCACGAGAAAGAGCCCACTCAACACACAACACATTCACAAGGAAAGGATGGATGAGCAGCCACAGTGTTCAGATTACTGTGTGGCCAGCTGACAAGTGAAGAGATAAACTGGATGCCAAAAGTCTCTGCTACTCCTGCTCGGCTCGCTCAATCCCAAGGACAGCACTCAGTGGACAATGGTCTCCTGTAACTGGGATCGCAGGATGCATTTCGAGGAATCCTCCTCTTCTTCAGCTGAAGCAGAGAGTAGCAGAGATAGCAGAGAGTAGCAGAGAAGCAGAGAGAAGGCAGTCTGCCATAAACTGTTGCTCAGTAGGTGTGAAATCAGATCTAGTGGGTTGAGGGAGAGAACTCCTGAAGGTGTATAGGTGGCAATTTAACTTCCTTAAGTGGATGTTGGATTGCTAACATGATGAAGCAAATCAACCATGCCTACTATAATCATATAAATATACATATATATCTTGGAGGTAGTAGATCAGTTTGATTGTTTTTGCAATCAAAAGTTGGTTGAGTGTAATTACAATTTCTTGAAAACTGCTTTGTATGGTGAGTATTTAAACTGAACACAAGGCAGGTATTAAAACACTGTTGAATGCAGTTGTGTTTTCATTAATAAGCATAGAGTTTGACCCCAAAGATGAATTGGCAAACTAAAATCACAGTTTGCCCACCCACCGAACTGTTAGCTGTTGCAGCTGAAAGTCATTAATTTAGTAGTGGTACCACCTGCCCTCTGGATCCTGTTCCTTCACAAATGCTACGTTCACCCTCTGGCTCTAGTCTACACTCTCTAACTCACATCTTCAATCTCTCCCCCTCTTATAGCATCTTCCCCAATTCTCTAAAACATGCACTGGTCACCACCATACTTAAAAAGCCCTCAATGGACCCCACCAACCTTAACAATCTACGTCCCATCTCCTTGCTCCCCTTTTTATTCAAACTTCTTGAACGTCTGGTCTACAACCTGCTGAGCTGTGCATAACCTTCTTGATCCCCTTCAGTCTGGATTTCGCCCCCAACACTCCACAGAAACTGCCCTCCTAAAATTAACAAACAATCTACTAACAGTCAAAACCAATGGACACTATTCTGTACTCCTACTCCTGGACCTTTCTGCTGCCCTTAATATGGTTGATCACCCCCTCTTCCTCAAAAAACTCCACGTCTTTGGTCTCTGGTCTCTGTGACTGTACTCTTCACTGGTTCTCCTCCTACTTATCCAAGTGCACCTTTAGCGCTACTTACAATTCTACCTCCTCCTCTCCTTTTCCTTTCTCTGTAGGGGACCCCCAAGATTCTGTTCTTGGACCTCGCCTATTCTCCATCTACACCTCCTCCCTGGGTCAGCTGATAGCATCCCATGGCTTCCAATAACATCTCTACGCCGATGACACACACATTTATCTCTCTACCCCTCAGCTCACTCCTTCAGTCTCATCACTAATTTACTAACAGCCTGGATGTCACATATCTTCCTCAAACTCAATCTATCCAAAATCAAGCTCATAATTTTCCCTGCTCCACGTGCCCCTTCCCCTGATCTTTCTGTCAAGTTCAAAGGCACAACCCATCCCTGCATGCCAAGGTTCTAGATGTAATCCTGGACTCTGAACTATCCTTTCAGCCCCACAGTCAATCATTGTTCACATCTTTCCGCCTCAACCTCTGCAACATCCCTTTCTAACCAATGACACCACTAACCTCCTAATTCACTCCCTGGTCATCTCCCGCCTCAACTACTGCAACTCTCTTCTCATTGGCTTACCTTTACATAGGCTACCCCCCTTCAGTTCATTATGAATGTTGCTGCCAGGCTCATCCGCCTTACCAACCGCTCATTGTAACCTAGTCTCAAAATACCAACCTAATCGCCCTCTTCATTCCTTCCAAGACTTCCTGCTCTCTAGCTCCCTTGTCACCTCCTCCCATGTTCGCCTCCAGGAATTTTCCAGAGCATATGGAACTCCCTACCCAAATCTGTCTGATTATCTCCTTCTCTGTTTGCTTTTAGATGATCCTTGAAAACCCATCTCTTCAGAGAAGCCTATCTTGCAATCATCTAACAACTGTGCTTTAATTTTCTCCATTGCCTCCTCCCCCACAGCTATTGCCTTTTGTATCACTTGACCCTCCCTCCTAGATTCTAAGCTCTAATGAGCAGGGCCCTCTGATTCCTCCTGTATTGAATTGTATTGTAATTTGTACTGTCTTCCCTCGTGTTGTAAAGTGCTGCGCAAACTGTTGGTGCTATATAAATCCTGTATAACAATAAATAATATCACTACCACACTAAATGAATGACTTTCTGCTCCTTGGTTGCTAAGACACACAATTATTGGTCGTTATGTTGCTTTGCAACAGCCAATCACACTGTGGAAAAAAATGATGTTGAAGCCCCTTAAAAATCCAATCATAGAATAGGGTCTGGTATGGAAATTAAGGGGGACACCACGCAAAAAAAAAAAAAATGTGTGGAGTCTCCCCCAAAATCCATTGCAGACCCTTTTCCAAGTACAATATGCAGCCTGGCTGCATTTTTTCCTTTAGCTGCCGACTGGCATTACTCATTAATGTTAGGGGGTGCAGGTATCTGGAGGCCCCTTATTTATTCAAGCCTCCCCCGCCCACAAAGGGGAAGAAGTGAAGAGGCCCTTTCCTGGCTAGCCAGGCTGCATGCACGGTTAAGGGCCTGGTATGGATATACACAGAATGAAGTGGCCAGGAATTTATATTTTGTGGCGTGTTATTTTGCTTTCTTTGTAAATGTCACTTTTGCTTTATTACACTGTACAGATGTGTCAGTTCACCTCTAAGCATGTTATTTAAAGCAATTGTGTATTTTTAACCAGTTGCCGACCAGCCACTGCCGTTGCACTTCGGCAGGTTGGCTCGGCTGCGCAAACTGCCGTCATTATACATTGGTTGCGCGTACATGATTCTCCGTGAGCGTGCCCGCGGGTCGGGCGGACTCGATGTCCGCCGGCGATCGCCAACTACAGAGGCAGAACAGAGATTCACCAATGTATACACGGCGGATCTCTGTTCTGTCAGGGGACATGTTACAGATCTACTGTTCCGTGTAATAGGGATCAGTTAGATCTGTCATGCCCCGGCCAGCCCAGCCCCCACACAGTTAGAACACAGTGAGGGAACACGTTTAACCCCTTGATCGCCCCCTACAGTTTAACCCCTTCCCTGCCAGTGACATTTACACAGTAATTAGTGGCTATTTTTTTAGCTCTGATCGCTGTATAAATGTCATTGGTCCCAAAAAAGTGTCAAAAGTGTCCGATCTGCAATATCGCAGTCCCGATAAAAATCGCAGATCGCTGTCATTACTAGTAAAAAAGCAAATAGCAAAAAGTAAAAAAAAAAAATTGTTGTTTTTCAAAATTGTCACTCTTTTTTTGTTTATAGTGCAAAAAATAAAAACCGCATACGTGATCAAATGCCACCAAAAGAAAGCTCTATTTGTGGGAAAAAAGAACATCAATTTTGTTTGGGTACAGTGTCGCATGACTGCACAATTGTCAGTTAGAGTGATGAAGTGCCATATTGCAAAAAGTGCTCTGGTCAGGAACGGGGCAAATCCTTGTGGGGCTGAAGTTGTTAATTTTGCTCTTTAAGCTTATTTTTAAAGAGATACTCCAAGCTGAATGATATTTTTCACAAAATGTTTTGCATTGGTTCATGTTCCCCATATCAGTACCCCATCTAGCCCTGCCCTTTATTTCCCAAAACTTGCAAATTGGCCTTGAAAAAGGTCAGAAAAAAATTACAAGATTCAGCCCCCAGACTTTAATCAGGTTCATTAGCAGCTCAGGATTTGCAGACTTTCCAAATGTTCAGTGACCATCCGTGGAACCAAACTTTGCTTGGTTTGGTCATTACTATTCAATAATATAAATATATTAAAAATAAATATATTTAAATATATTTTTTTAAATTGATTAGTCCAAGTACCTGAATTAGACTTGGTATCAGCCTCATGTCATTCCCTGTGCATTAGAATTCAGACTGGTCGAGGGAGGTTCAGTGCTAAGAGTCAATCAGGTGTGCCATCCAGTCATCCAGGGGGGTCGGAAAGTGTCTGAGCTATTCTTCTTTAACTGCAGTATAGAGAAGTCAGATCTCCAATCTGGCTCTGTTACCTCGATGGGCTGCCTAATGTTATGATTGAATGTACAGAAATGCAAATCCCTGTGTGCATTTAGCTGTTTGCTTTGAGTTGAAATTTATGACTAAGCCACCCATATTAGTTAATTTTCTTGAAAAGAAAAGAAACTTCCAACGTCAAAGAAAAATAATGCAAATGTAGGGCCCTCCTAGTTAGGCTACTAGGTAAATTTCCTTTTTGGTTCCACTGTAGTGAGTGGAGTGATTGTTGATTGGTTGGGTCTGATCAGGATTCCTGAGCTGAGAGTTTGATTGCTTGCCCCTGCCTATGGAAGAAGCTTCTAAGAACATAGGGTGATAAATATGCAGGAAGCCTGAGCAAATTGTTCTTTCCTGGTTATGGAGGGTTCCAGTCTCCTGGGGGGTTGTTTTCCCTGGGAGATACAGAGCTGAGGGTCTGAAAAGAACTTCCAAAGAAGTACCCTTGCTGAAGGACACTGTCTCTGAGTACTGAAGTGAAAGATGGGTCCTTATTTCCTTCACAGATTTGCCTGGGAATGCTGGGTGGCGGACAGCTCCTGGGACACTGTGTGTGTAAATTCTACACTGGGACTGAAAGTTAAGCGCTGGAGGGGAACCAGTTGTCAGAGGTTGCTTTATGAACTGTTGTTGTAGGGCAGTCCACATCTTAGCCATACCCTGCTACCCCAGAAAAGCTGCTCTTGGGAAGATTAGAGGGAAGTTCATCCTTCTACTGTGATCACTGATCTTTTGGAGTATCCCATGACCCTGTTAAAGTTGTTGAGTAATGAACCCTAAAAAGACATCCCCTATACCACCCTTCAAATTTTGCACTCGTCTACTCGCATTTTGCGAGTGCAAAATGAGGGCTGGCGAGCATGGGCTGCCTCCCATTCAACTCTGCCGGCAGGCGGGGATGAATGGGAGCTGTTCTCCCTGCCACGTGAAGAGAGAGGGGAGGAAGAAACGAGCCGGGCGGCGGATCATCAGAGCGGGGATTGCACGCTGTAAGAGCTTTCATTAGAATTCTCGCAGTGTCCCCAGAGCTCACCGTCACACAGTCCCACCTCCTGGCCTTTGATAGACAGTACACCGGTCCAATGGCGGGACGTTATCTCTGGGCCAGGAGGTGGGACTGTGTGACGTGAGCTCCGGGAACATCACGGAAATTCAAATGAGAGCTCTTACAGCGGGTAATCTCCGCTCTCCTTTTCCTCTGACCTCCTCAGGTTAGGCTGCATTGTGGGCACATAAGGCTGCATTTTGGACTCATCAGGCTGCATTGCGAGCACATCAGGCTGCATTTTGGGCACGTTAGGGTGCATTGTGGACTTATCAGGCTGCACTGTGGGCACATCAGGCTGCATTGTGGGCACATCAGGCTGCATTGTGGGCTCATCAGGCTGCATTGTGGGCAGGTCAGTCTGCATTGTGGGCTCATCAGGCTTCATTGTGGGCACACCAGGCTGCATTGTGGGCACGTCAGGCTGCATTGTGGGCACTTCAGGCTGCATTGTGGGCACTTCAGGCTGCATTGTGGGCACAGGTTGCGTTCTAGGCACATCGGGCTGCATTGTGGGCACATCAGGCTGCATTGTGGTCACAGGCTGCATTGTGGGCACAGCAGGCTGCATTGTGGGCACATCAGGCTGCATTGATAAAGTTGTTGTTGCTAATATTTATTTTTGTAACTTAATTCTGCATAAAACATTTAAGTGTAATTTCATGAGAATTTATGAAGGCGTGTGTAGGGACAGGATTGGGGGCGGGGCATAGTAGGGGTTGGCTGGGGCAACTGGTGGCGAGTAACCCTTAAGGCCTGGGTAGTAGCTCAGGACTTGAAATTTTGAGCCCTGCCCTAGACCATGGGTGCTCAACCTGTGGCCCTCCAGCTGTTGTGTTACTACAAGTCCCATGAGGCATTGCAAGGCTGACAGTTACAAGCATGACTCCCAAAGGCAGAGGCATGATGGGACTTGTAGTTTTGCAACAGCTGGAGGGCCACAGGTTGAGCACCCATGCCCTAACTGAGCCTTAATTGTCAAATTGTGAAAGCGGATTTATTTAAAACAGACTTAAAATGAGAAGTCCAGAGTTTTGTTAATGGTGAGCTATAATGGCAACAAATTTATTTTAAAACTGTGAGTAGTGAGATAAAGGTCACGCAGTCCTCCGTGTTGTTTATGCAGCTAGCAATGTGTAAAGGACAGTTGCTCAGTTTTGTTTTAAATGTAAAACTCACAGCTTTTTTTTTATTATTAAAGGCTATATAAATCCTGTTAAGAAAAGTAGCTTCATATTATTGTTTTAGATCTAGAAGGCCAAAAACTTCCTTCAGCTTTGGGTTAAGTGAAAATTAGAAGAAATAAATAGTTGACATTAAACAAATCAGAAACTTAAGTCAGTTGTATACTTAAATATTTGAAGGAAGCAGCTTTCCAGACAAATGGTTAGGGGAGTTTATGACCCTTTACTTCTTGCTGGAAAGGATTTATATACAGGATCTCTGATTTAGTATGAATAATGTTAAAACGAGAATGCTCTCTAAATCTACAAAACCTTACACTGAAATGTGAAATGAATTCCCAACATGTTTAATAATAAAGAGAAAAACTTCTGTAACATTCACATATGTGGCTAGTTTATAGATCATTATATATTATATCGATTTATAAACTATATTAGCATCTACATCAATATCCTTAATATGTGTAATATTGTGAGTAGGAAGCAATACTTTGCAAGTTTAAAAAAGAGAGAATGCACCACTGGTCCTAACTATGGCTGATGGACAAGAAGAAGAGAGAGATTATATTTCTGTGCCAAGTTCAGATTTTGAGAGGGTAGTAAAGAGCAATGCAGCCCACCCTGACAAACCCCTTTCCTCCATCTGTAGTGAAGTAATAACAAAGGTGAACCTGGAAGACCTGGCAGGAACTATATAAAGTACTTTGATTGAGCTGTCCCTTGCCTCACTCCCAGTATGAAATCTGACTTGATCCAGTTGAATCTCTACACGCGGTTAGGATTTTAAATATATGACTTGGTGTTTTTTAGCATGTCATTTCTTTACAATATTCAAAAAAAGTTTTGACCATTTTGGCAAAGGTGTGGTCCTTTCTCTCATAAGGAAACCACAGTGATATCTGTTTTGAAGAGAATGTAAGCAAAAAAATAGTAAATTGTAGGAGTTATGGTTGGACCCCATGGACCAAGAAGCAGGGGGTATATTAGTATTTCGTGTTAAGCATTAGTGGTTTTTGCTGTTGTCATCAAAAACACCCAAATCCTACAGCAACTCTTAATTAGCCCTATATTGTAACACTAAAACTTCCACTAACACTCCTTTTCCTCGCTAAGGGCTCTTAAACACTGGTGGACTCTGCCAGCGGAACCGCCTGCTCAGCGGGGGGCCTTTCTGCTGATCCCCACTTAGCAGGCATATGACAGGTCTGTGTCAGCTCCACTGATGCAGAGCAAACACAGACACAGCCTGATTTCCTCTATTTCCTCTATGAGCAATCGGATGTAAATTGACCGCCGTTTCCCCATCCGTCTGTTTTTGGCGGATAGGATCAGGTGTTGGCAGGTGTCAATGGAAACGTGTCCATTGTCATCCTCCACTCTATAGAGGGCAGTGGATGGTCTGATCGGGTCCACCTAAAAAACTGACAGGCGGACCACATTGGTCCGCCCATGTGAAAAGGGCCTTAACTGTTAATGTAACCGCTAAGATAAGGCTTATCCTAATCTGCCACTTCACCCTTGTTTTAACACTTAAATTTCAGTCTATCTCTAAAGTGAGCTCTTCACACATAAGGTCAGACCCTAACATTTAGCACTTTGCTCTGCTAAAGCTTAAACCTAACCTTACCCCTGAAATTTGAACCAAGATCTCTAATCCAAGACCCTGAACACTTGCCTAATGTAAATTTTAATATGACACTTAGCATACCAAAACAATTTCATTCATCCATTTATTCGCCTTGTCCTGTGTCAGAAACAGCTACACAGAATCGGCATACTTCTCTACAGTGAAAGATACCACTGCCATGTTGTCTGTGATAATAATGTATGATTCAAGCAGTTGTACCCTTCTTACCCTCCATAGTAATACCCCAGAATAAATTGGCTTTCCCACCGCAGAGTGAGAGGCTGCCTGGGTGACATGAACACTTCCTATTGGCTGTCTAGTGGCAAGGTTCTTTCAGGTTTAGATAACTGCAGAGACCCGATGGTGTCAAGAAAAGGCATCTGTTCATTGACAGGCACAAACAGTAGTGCTGGATCACCAGTCTCCACTCCCCGAAGAGGCGTCAGCAAGGTCATGAACCTGGGTGAGTTAAGAACTGCTTTTACAGCATTTTTTTCGCACACATAACTGAAACATGGGAGCAAGGGGGTATGTGAAATGAATCATATAATTAAGCTGAAAAATTGGCCCATAGATGGGCTTTAAAGTGCTGAACCCCTATAGTTGTCACATAAGCTAATATTGTTATACTGATGTTTTTGTTTATTATATTGTCATTCCTCATTTACTCTTCCCCTTTCTATTTCTTCTTTGATTTTCTTCTCATTCATTGGACTGCCCAGGGAATGTAAGTACATCTAAGACAGGAGACATTATATCCATATTCTTGCCTTGCCCTTTGGTCTTAAAGTGTATATTGGAGCACAATTAAAAAATAAAATAACTCAGCACATTTTTGCAATGCATGCTCATTTTTCTATGTGTTAGCTCTCTAAAAATGCAGTAAGTAGAATACATATGTGTATTAAGCTGCCATAAATCCAGTGCCTTTGAAAAAACACAAGCAATGTTTTTAGCCCTGCCCAATTCAGTAGTAATTCAGCAAGGGGGGACTCGTGCTGATAAAATTGCTTAGGATTTTATTGTACCAGAGGTAGTATTGCCAACTTGAATAGGAAGTTACTGAATTTCTAGCAACTAAGCAAGAACTTTTATTTGCTTTCAAATGTGCATGTATTGCAGGTATGTATTTTTTTTTTTTTGTTTTGTGGCCACACCAAAACTTGAAGCATTTGTCCTGTGAAAAGAGAAAATGGAACGGTAATAAATACTAATTTTGTATTAAAAAATAATCTGTTAATCATTTTTATATTGTTACAATTCCAATAAAATGCATTCATATAAATATTGTAATATCATTGTGAAATGTTGCACATATTAATATTTAATAAATGGATAATTACATGTTTGTAACTATATACATTACTTACAAATTCATATTTGTTGTTGATCCCTTTAGACAGATACAGAGGAGGTGTCACAAGCAGATAACCTTTCAATGGATCCGCAGCTAGAACGGCAAGTTGAAACAATCCGTAACTTGGTGGATTCCTACATGGCTATTATAAACAAATCTATTAGAGATCTGATACCAAAAACACTGATGCACCTGATGATCAATAGCGTAAGTGATATGTGGGAGAGATACTGCATTGTGGTCTGAACCTAATTTCCCAAAAAATAAAGCTTTTGCTTTATGACAATTAGACATAGAATACAGGAATAAAATCTTTGACTTTGTTAAACTGGTTTAAGAATTGTGATAGCTGATTGTTTTTTTAAAAAAATGAAAGCTCCAGGGCTATCATCTTGTTTCCAGCAATCTAGTGGGTCACTAGGGTCCCACAGGTCCAGAATTTGATCTGTTGTATATTACATAGTGACTACTGCATGACTATTGCACTTTATAGGCTATGTTGTACTTTACATACTCCTGAATGTACCGCTTTGCTAGCTTCCCCATTACATTGCATACAACTGACCAAGGTGTTTATTGTCTTAGTTGCTGGTTGCTGTATAGTCCACAACTATTTTAATGAAGTTCTTCTTTAACTTAAGCCTAGTACACATTATTAAAAATCTGATGAAAATATCCATATTCAGAACAATCATTCAATTTTCTTTTCATAAATATACTACTTTCAAGAGCCAGTGTCAACTATTCAGATGAAAATTTCCAAAGGGACATGTTGAAAAGTTTTCTTGTTAGTTACCAAAATGAACTATTTTCATTTACTTAGTACAGTATTGTCCTTAAAAATTTAATGAACAAGACTGCGCATGATCTGAAACAAAGTACTACCCAGTAGACATGTGCACCGCCGAAAAATTTGTTTGTTTTCGTTTCATTAATTTTTTTTTTTGTTCGTCTTTTTGGTCATTCGTTATGATTGAAACTCGTAAATTCGAAAATCCAAAAATGTGAAAATCCAAAAATAAGAAAGAAAATCCAAAAATTCGAAAGAACGAAAATCTGGAAATTCAAAATAACTACTAACTAACTTACTAATAATAACAAACTTTTAAATTATAGGTATTTGAATTTCTTTTCAAATTTGTCTTTTAATGAATGTAATGAATACAAATTTATCTGAAGTTACAAATTATCCAAAAGAACGAATTCTGCATCTAAATAAATGGAATGGAACAAATTAATAATAAATAATAATAAAAAGTTTTTATTATTATTGTTATTTATTATTATTAATGTGTTATGTTCCATTCGTTTAGATACTGCATTTGTTATTTTGGATAATTCGTAACTTCGGATAAATACGTTTTCGTTACGTTCACTAACAGCCTAATTTTAAAGGAAATTCCAATACCTATAATTTAATAGTTAGTAATAGTTAAGTTATTATTAGTTAGTTATTATTTCATATTTTCACATTTCGGGTTTTTGGATTTTCGAATTTACGAATTTTCAAATTTACGAATGTTCGGAAAAATTCGTTAAATGGGTTTTCGTTAATTCGGATATTTCCGAATTAACTAATTTCTCAAGAGTTGTTAAAAAATTAATTCGGAACTAAACAAATTGCACATGTTTACTACCCAGAAGAAGGCAATGTAATTAATATTAATAAACACTAATTATTGTATGCAGGATATTAAAAGATTTTTCTAAGGAAATATAGTCTGAAATTTCTGTGATAAGTGAATATCAGTATACAGTTTACTAGTATACAAATTATATTTTGGACTACAAATAAAGAGTTAAATATTAGATTGTAAGTTCGCAGGAGCATGGCTCCTCTAACCCTCTTGTTTTGAATTGTACTGTTGGTATATTGTCTCCCTTTACATTGTAAAGCCCTGCGCAAACTGTTGGCGCTATATAAATTCTATATAATAATAATAATTAATTGTTTTTATTAATACTATTACTATTTTGGATTTTACTCAATATCATTATTATTGTTATTATGGTTAGAAGGGTCAAACACCAATTCTACACTGGAATGTAGCTATGCACATGGGAACTTTATACCATTAATGGTATTCTCGTTTTTCAAGATGGTGAGAACATTCGGGGGAAAAAAACAAATAATTGTTCCTCCGATTTTCTAATAATGTATACTAGGCTTTAGACTCAGACAAAGGGGGGGATTTACTAAAACTGGAGCACTCAGATTCTGGTGCAGCTGTGCATGGTAGCCAATCAGCTTTTAACTTCAGTTTGTTTAATTAAGTTTTGATAATAAAACCTGGAAGCTGATTGGTTTCTATGCACAGCTGCACCAGATTTAGCATGTTTCCGTTTTAGTAAATCTCCCCCACAGTGTTAGCTTTCTGTCTATATTCTTTTTGAAAAAAAAGCATGTGATGAAAAAGTTTCCTTTTATAAAAATAATCTTTTGTGCTAAGGTTTATGTGTGTCTGTGAGACTCTCACTTGTGGCACGATAATTAAATTGACATTAAACAGGTCAGGTTAAAAAAACAAAATCCTAATCAGGTATGTGTTCTTAACTCCAAAAAATACCTTCTATTGCTCCCAGCCTCTGCTGTGATCCAACTTCCACTTAGAGCAGTGGTTCTCAACTCCGGTCCTCGGGACCCCCCAACAGGCCAGGTTTGCAGGATAACTGAAATACATCACAGGTGATATAATTTGCTGCTCAGTGATTGCAGTGTTCTAGCCTGCATCTCCCCAAGGTAATACGTAAAATCTGGCCTGTTGGTGGGTCCCGAGGACCTGAGTTGAGAACCACTGCCTTAGAGGATGGCTCTTTTTCATTCTCCGTGGTCCCACTGTATGTAAGAACAGCCACCCTCATTCCTGAAACGGACTTGTAAATATGGACTATGGACTATGGGATTTGTAGTATACATAGTGCAGTGCACATGATCATAACTAATGTGCACTTCTCATTCCAAGCAAACGAAAGGAGAATAAGAATATTGTTTATTGTCACTTTACATAATATTTTGTGGGTTCAAGGACTGTGGCATATTTGTGTAGCATATACTACAAGTAGGCTCAGACTCCGCTATTAACCATAGACTGTCAGGAACGTACAGCACAGCCAGAGCACCTACTGGTGGCACTGTAGTTCATAAACAGGAATGGTTCAATCCTAGTGTATCCTAGCAGGTGTCTCCCAGTGGCCAGCTGAGTTTAACATCTTACTACTGACTTAACAGACATATGTGACAGTATACTATAACGAACCTAAAAGAATTTTGACTTTATCAGTATCAACAAGGAACGACCACATAGAATTTATAAAAGATTATTTTTATTACAACATATATAAAAAAAGACAGATAAAAACATAAGCTGCCATGCCCTGTGCCTATTACTAAGCCACCATCATATTAGAAGTACACCAAAGAGGTCATACTAATCAAACCATTGAACTATGCAGAGGCGTTGTAAGAGGCTGATACGTTTCACTGGTTAGCTTCCTCAGGGCCTCATAATCTTGATCACACAGATAGCGAAGTGGTCTAGCCAAAAAAGAATGCACAGTATATAACATGGAAAACATACAACTCAATAATATACATTCATGTAAACGTACGCATCGCTTGAGCAACATATTTCTGTATGTTCCTTGCCTGAGCATTGTGCCAGTTCACTCATTCTCAGTCCTGTCGAGCCTGCATTTTTTATTCCTGTCCTCACCTGCTATTCCACCTGCCACCCTGTCCCCTTACTTGAGCCTGGCTTGTCATACTTATCCTGGTTTGTTCCCATGGGATTGTTGTACCTAGGTCGCCTTTAGCTGGGAATTGGTTTAATTAGCTCATATGTACACTGTTGGGTTTTGCTATATATATATGCTATGTGTTGTACGTTCACTAGTGAATTGTGTTGTCTTCACTTAAACAGTGTTTTTCCCTTTGTGTAGCTCAAATATCAGATATAGATTTAAGTCATGCCCAATATTCAATGCAATATAGCCACATCCAATATTTGTTGTGGTGAACCACACATACTGCACATTTGTCTCAACTTCTAATGTTCAGAGGTATGTGACTCACTAGGTACAGAAGGCAAAATAAGGAGTATGGCCCTAGAGCTTAAAAACAAGTCAGCATTGGCAACTACCATAATTCTATCTTGAAAGGTTTCCCCCGCGTGTACGCCCCCACCATGCTTATTGGGCTTCGCTTGCCCATCTGAGGGCCCAGGAAAGTCATGGCGGGTGGCGGCAGCTGGAAGGGAAGGATAAGAGTGGATACACGTCCGTTCTTCCCTTGTTGTAACACACATAAACCCCCCAAATTTTTAAGCCCCCCCACCCCCACATATACACGCACAAACGTAAACGTATGCGTGGGGGCGCCTACGCGTGAAACCGTCAATTGCGATACACATGTCACATATCGCCGCGCAAGCTGGATTGAGAGCAATAATTTTAACGCATGACCTCCTCTGTAATGCTAAACTGATACCTATAGGGGGCTTCTAAGCGTCACCTATAGGAAATATAGGGTACTGAGGTTTGGCACCATTTCATGGGTTGCATAAAAATTTAAGGTTTGACACATTGGGTATCTATTTACTCGATGCAACCTCGTTTTTTATATTTTACCAAAGATTAGGGTCATTTATTGCATTTGTTTGCCCTAAAATTCATGTTAGTGTGTTTTTTATTGCAATTTTGCATTTCCTAGAACTTTGCAGTAATATCATGTGACATAAAAAATTGGAACTATCACTATTTTATTCTCTAGGGTATCTGCTTTCAGAAAATATATAATTAAAAACCAAAAATATGACGCTAAACCTAAAAGGATAAGTGACTCCAACGAAATGTGTCAATTAAAAAAGCATCACCTACAATTTCAATGTGTGTAAAATATAAATAGCATATGTGTAAAATATAAATAGCATATGTTCAAAGAAAATAAACCGTAAAAATGTATAGCTGACAAAAATTGTGACACAATATAGCATTGAGTGTATATAAAGTGCAATTCCTAATAGAGAAACAAATAGTCTTTACTGCGGCAATTAAAAGGACTATAAAATAGTCTGTCCCAATGTGTATATAACTTGAAGAGAAAAAGAGTCAATCTAGAGGTCCTTTGAAGAATCTGTAGATAAACCCCAAAGGTAAGGGGAGTATTGAAAGAATATCCAAGTCTTATAAGATCAATGGGTCAACATAATGCCAGTGTTTGAAAACATTGACAAATCACTGAAGAAATAGTGGGGGTGGTAGTGGTGGACTTCCACAGTGCAATCCAACCCCTTCCAGAGAAAAGGCTTACCAGATGTAGGATATATTCAGGCGTGAATATATACAAGGGATCCGGACATCAGGGCCAGAAGGGACAAACATCACACACTCCTCGATGGCTCCGGAACCTTTGCGGGTAAACGATCCTCCTGTGGTAAGGTGCGTCCAGATCACTCACCGGGAACCAGGGGTCCACTTGATCAGGTGGGGGGATTTCCTTATCCGAGATCCCAAAGGGCAAGGGTGTCCAGGAAAGTAGATGTGGATATTTAAGGAGACAAAAAGAGACTCTCCATAGCGTAAAAAAAACTCTTATATGAGGTGAAGGCTTTAATGGTAAAAAGTATAAAAGCAAGCAGAAGCCGGCAATAAAAACACAGAGTGTTGCTGACCCCAGATTGCTGCGACATTCTTATGCACTTTAGGATCCTTTTTTATTGCCGGCTTCTGTTTACTTTTATACTTTTTACCATTAAAGCCACAGTCACAGAGCTCATCATTTCATTGTGTACAAGTGTCATGTGATCTGCTGTGATTGGCCAACGGGCCAGTACAGTGATCTGCCATCAGCCACATATCCAGTGGATACAACTGGTGACAGATCGTAACAGATGGCGGCCTGTGGTGCTCGTGCAAAGCGCGATCTTGGGAGGACATCATATGACTTCCTTCCAGAACAATAATGCTCCATCCCGGAGGCCTGGTGGGAAGAGGTTAATAATTACCAGTAAATGACTTTGCGGTTTAGGGAGCAGTACTGGATGTTAGTCTCTTCTGTCATTTGGTTGCAAATTCTATGTTGGCAATTAAATATTATACCTCTGCGATAGTAGTAGTATTTTTAGGTGTTAGAGAGTGTGTGTGAATACGTATACACACCGATTATATCAAATAAAGATGTAGATGCATCACACTAAACATACATTTTTGCTCTTGCTGCCATGTGTCTATGGTACTTGCTTTCTATATCTTGCCCAGATTGACACTAATCCCCAGGAAATAGTTTCCATAGCAATATTAAAGCTTAGAAAAGCCCCTGAACTTCCTCTTTGCTCCTGGTGGCCTTTAGGTAGCTCCCACAAGACAGCCAGGGAGACTGGCTGCATCTTATCAAATACTTCCCTCTGTAGATTACGATACAGGAATCTCTTCCATGGGAAGACTTGCAGGGAACTTTTAAAGGATATTCTAACAAGGCAGAGTTTCTTACTGTTATCTTTTTTGACTGTTTTCAGAGCAAAATGCATGCTTGTTTGCATGTTTTTAATGACCCCTAAAGTCTTACAGGAAACAGCCATGATAATCTGCGTGACCTCACTAGTATAAAGTTAGTTCATTAAAAAAACAATTGCCACCATAATAAACATTACCGTCCCATAGGGCTATATATCCAGTGTTATATGCTAAAGTGTAATAAATAATTTTACTTTTAACCACTTCAGCCCCGGAGGATTTGCCCCCTTAATGACCAGTGCACTTTTTGCGATTCGGCACTGTGTCGCTTTAACTGATAATTGCACGTGTGACGTTGTACCCAAACAAATTTGACGTCCTTTTTTTCCCACAAATAGAGCTTTCTTTTGGTGGTATTTGATCACCTCTGCATCACTTCTGATCACCGCTAAGGGCCCAAAAAAATGTATACACATTTCAACACTTGTTATTTATGCCCTACTTTAAAACCTGAATGGAATTATGGCAGTGATGTGTACCCACTTGCAGACCGCCTCACGTACTTTTACTGAGGCAAGTTGGCTCCGCTATGGAGATCGCTGTCTATAAATGCCGTGCCCGCCGCACTCTGCCTCAGTGTGGCCACGGGTTGGGCTGACTCGATGTCCGCCGGCGACCCGCGATCACCTTCTAGAGAGGAAGAATGAGGAACCGCCGTTATAAACATGGCGGTTCCCCCGTTCTGTCAGTGGGCATGACAGTGATCTACTGATCCCTGTTATCGGGATCAGTCAGATCTGTTATGCCCCTGCCAGCCCAGTTCCCACGCAGTTAGAACACAGTTAACCCCTAGATTACCCCCTGCGGGTTAACCCCTTCCCTGCCAGTGACATTTATACAGTAATCAGTGGCTATTTTTAGATCTGAAATGCCAATTTTCACAGAAAAGTGTAAAAAATTTCTGATATGTCCGCCACAATATCGCAGTCCCAATAAAAATCGCAGATAGCTGCCATTACTAGTAAAAAAAAAAAAATATTAGAAATGCCATAAATGAATTCTAATGGTTTGTGAATGCGGCAACTTTTGCGCAAACCAATCTATATATGCCGATTGCAATTTTTTTCTAACACAAATATGTAGAAGAATATATATCGGTCAAAACCGATGAATCATTTTTTTTATATATATTTTTTTTTGTATGTGTATTATAGCAAAATGTAAAAAATATTGTTTTTTTGTTCAAAATTGTCACTCTTTTTTTGTTTATAGCACAAAAAATAAAAACCGCAGAGGTGATCAAATACCACCAAAACAAAACTCTATTTGTGGGGAAAAAAGGACATCAATTTTGTTTGGGTACAACATCGCACGACCGCGCAATTGTCAGTTAAAGCAACGCAGTGCCGAATCGCAAAAAGTTCTCTGGTCTGGAAGTGGGTAAATCCTTCTGGGGCTGAAGTGGTTAATATTATGTTTTCCCTAAAGATGTCAGTAGTCGCACCATTGTTGATGTCATCATGATACCAGCCATTCCTGCGGTTTATGCCGATGAACACTCTTACTTTTTGACACCCCTCGATTTCTATCTGTGGGGAACACTAAAGAATGTGGTGTGGAAAACCACCTACACTGACTGCACTATGGGAAGAAATTGAAACATCATGCAGAGCAATTCCTGTGGCTACTCCCATTAATGTTGTTCATGCAGTAGTTCACCAAAATCAAAAGTGTCTGGATGCTAATGGTGACGACTATGAGCACCTAATGTGATAGCATAATTCAAACATTACCTACAGCTACCCTTTAATGTTTATATAAATCTAGTAATAGAATGCTTATGCATATATCTTTCATGTTGAAGTGTATATACATTTTTTAGGCCCCTCGGTGTGTGTGTGTGTGTGTGTGTGTGTGTGTGTATATAGAGTGGCTGAAAGTTGTGGTCCACCCGCCTGCTGCCCTCAATCACACAAATTCCACACATCCAAAGTCACTGAACAGGCCGGTACTTTGTTTTTGTTGTTTTATTTAGGGGTTTGAACTTGGATAGGGATTAGGGATGACTGTGGGATGCCCAGTAATTGAACATAGGATATGCTATATACACCTCCGGTACATACACTTCTTCACCTCCAGCACACTACTTGCTGACCGTTACACCAGATACTGACTGGTTTTCGAAGACCCCCCTTCCCCCCAATACAGTAAAACTGCACATTTTAGAGTGGCCTTTTATTGTGGTCAGCCTAAGGCACACCTGTGCAATAATCATGCAGTCTAATCAGCATCTTGATATACCACACCTGTGAGGTAGATGGATTATCTCGGCAAAGGAGAAGTGCTCACCAACACAGATTTAGACAGACTTCTGAGCAATATTTGAGAGAAATAGGCCTTTTGTGTACATAGAAAAAGTCATAGATCTTTGAGTTCAGCTCATGATAAATAGGGCAAACACAAAAGTGTTGAGTTTATAATTTTGCTCAGTGTATTATATATATACAGTATCTCAGAAAAGTGAGTATACCCCTCACATTTTTGTAAATATTTTATTCTATCTTTTCATGTGACAACACTGAAGAAATGACACTTTGCTACAATGTAAAGTAGTGTACAGCTTGTATAACAGTGTAAATTTGCTGTCCCTCCCCTCAAACTAACTCAACACAGCCATTCATTTCTAAACTGCTGGCAACAAAAGTGAGTGCACCCCTAAGTGAAAATGTCTAAATTGGGCCCAAAGTGTCAATATTTTGTGTGGCCATCATTATTTTCCAGCACTGCCTTGACTCTCTTGGGCATGGAGTTCACCAGAGCTTCACAGGTTGCCACTGGAGTCCTCTTCCACTCCTCCATGATGATGTCACGGAGCTGGTGGATGTTAGAGACCTTGCGTTCCTCCACCTTCCATTTGAGGATGCCCCACAGATGCTCAATAGGGGTTAGGTTTGGAGACATGCTTGCCCAGTCCCTCACCTTTACCCTCAGCTTCTTTAGCAAGGCAATGGTCATCTTGGAGGTGCGTTTGGGATCGTTATCATGTTGGAATACTGCCCTGTGGCCCAGTCTCCGTAGGGAGGGGATCATGCTCTGCTTCAGTATGTCACAGTACATGTTGGCATTCAGGGTTCCCTCAATGAACTGTAGCTTACCAGTGGTCTGAGCACTGACAGGCTGACCCCCCATCCCTTCAACCTCTGCAGCAATGCTGGCAGCACTCATACGTCTATTTCCCAAAGACAACCTCTGGATATGATGCTGAGCACGTGCACTCAACTTCTTTGGTTGACCATGGTGAGGCCTGTTCTGAGTGGAACCTGTCCTGTTAAACCGCTGTATGGTCTTGGCCACCATGCTGCAGCTCAGTTTCAGGGTCTTGGCAATCTTCTTATAGCCTAGGCCATCTTTATGTAGAGCAACAATTCTTTTTTTCAGATCCTTAGAGAGTTCTTTGCCAAGAGGTGCCATGTTGAACTTCCAGTGAGCAGTATAAGAGTCAGAGAGATAACACCAAATTTAACACACCTGCTCCCCATTCACACCTGAGACCTTGTAACACTAATGAGTCACATGAGACGGGGGAGGGAAAAGGGCTAATATGGCCCAATTTGGACATTTTCACTTAGGGGTATACTCACTTTTGTTGCCAGTGGTTTAGACATTAATGGATGTGTGTTGAGTTACTTTGAGGGGACAGCAAATTTACACTGTTATACAAGCTGTACATTCACTACTTTACATTGTAGCAAAGTGTAATTTCTTCAGTGTTGTCACATGAAAAGATATAATAAAATATTTACAAAAATGTGAGGGGTGTACTCACTTTTGTGAGATACTGTATGCATACACAGTGCCTTGAAAAGTATTCATACCCCTTGAAATGTTCCACATTTTGTTATGTCACAACCAAAAATGTAAATGTATTTTATTGGGATTTTATGTGATAGACCAACACAAAGTGGCAAATAATTGTGAAGTGGAAGGAAAATGGTAAATGGTTTTCAACATTTTTTACAAATAAATATATGAAAAGTGTGGCGTGTATTCAGTCCCCTTTACTCTGATACCCCTAACTAAGATCTAGTGGAACCAATTACCTTCAGAAGTCACCTAACTGGTAAATAGAGTCCACCTGTGTGTACATTAAGCTCAATATAAATGCAGATGTTCTGTGGAGCCCTCAGAGGTTTGTTAGAGAACCTTGGTTAACAAACAGCATAATGAAGGCCAAAACAGGTCAGGGATAATTATAAAGTTGTGGAAAAGTTTAAAGCAGGGTTAGGTTATAAAAACATATCCCAAGCTTTGAACATCTCACGGAGCACTGTTAAATTCATCATCCAAAAATGAAAAGAGTATGGCACAACTGCCAACCTACCAAGACATGGCTGTCCACCTAAACTGACAGACCAGGCAAGGAGAGCATTAAAGTGTTACTAAACCAACAACAGTAAAATCAGTCTGTATATGCAGAATAGCATGCTTGTTATACTCACTGTGGAACTTAAGGGGTTAATCCTCTGCATTGTGTAAAAAGCCTCTTTTATCCTGTATACATAGATGCTCCTCTCCCTGAATTGTCTATCTGTGGAAAAGCAGCTCTCACGGGCACACTAGCCCACCTGCACATGCTCAGTTGTGTCTTTTATGCTGGAGAGAAACATGTACTTGTTCTCAGAGATAGCCAGGTGTGGGAGATTAGCTCGTGGGGATCAACTTTCCTGAGAAAAATAGCATGCAGGCAACTTTCTTTAAAATCTGGCGGCTTTCCAGGTTTATTGATAAAAGATTTGCATATTAAGAAACAAGCACAACAGAAAATAAATCATTGGCATCTGATGCTAAACTAAACATTATAGTTTCCTCACTATATGGTGTGGGGCTGGCCCCCGACACCCACAAAACATAATCCACAATGCAAACCTTGTCTTTAAGGCCTCATACACACGGGCGTTTGCAGAAAAATAAGCAAAACGCCGGGCCTGATGTCAGGGGAAAAAACTGACGTTTTGCTTGGCGTTTTGCATTGACGTCAATGGACGTTTTTTCACGCCAGCTTTTTGCGGCGTTCCCTATGGGAGCCCATTGAGTCGTGGCGATCCGACTTGCGGCGCGACTTGTGTGCTAGGTGTCTTAGAGGGGAACCCCCGCAAAAAAATTGCGTGGGGTCCCCCCCCCAGAGCATACCAGGCTCTTCGATCTGGCAGGGATTTTAAGAGGAGCCCCAACGCCGGAAAAAAACGGCGTAGGGTCCCCCCCAAAATCCATACCAGACCCTTATCCGAGCACACAGCCTGGCAGGCCAGGAAAGGGGGTGGGGACGAGCAAGCGCCCCCCCCCCCTCCTGGACCGTACCAGGCCGCATGCCCTCAACATGGGGAGTATGGGTGCCCGTGTGGCCCCGCCCCATGCCAATATAAGGCAACCGCTCAGCACGGACCCGGCATTCGAGTGGAAGAGAGCGACGAGTCAACATCTCCAGAAGAAGGGGAAGAAGAAGGAGAAGAAGCAGCGGCGGCGGGAGAAGGAAGCCGGGGAGACAGCAGCAAAAGAGCAGAAGAACCCCGCAGAAGACCCCTCAGAAGACAGAAGACCCCGCAAAAGAGCCGAAGAAAGAAGAGAGGGGAGAAGATGCCGGAGCGGATTTAATAAAATATTTTAAAAAGCTGTGTAGTGTTTTTTTTGTGCACTTTTTTCCCCCCAGGTAAATGGGTAGGGGTACGATGTACCCCATACTCATTTACATAGGGTGGGGGGCCCGGCATCTGGGGGCGCCCTTGTGAAAGGGGGCTTCCAGATTCCGATAAGCCCCCGCCCGCAGACCCCGACAACCAACAGCCAGGGTTGTCGGGAAGAGGCTCTTGTCCCCATCAACATGGGGACAAGGTGCTTTGGGGTGGGGGGCGCAGTGCCCCCCCTGCCCCAAAGCACCCATACTCCCCATGTTGAGGGCATGCGGCCTGGTACGGTCCAGGAGGGGGGGGGCGCTTGCTCGTCCCCACCCCCTTTCCTGGCCTGCCAGGCTGCGTGCTCGGATAAGGGTCTGGTATGGATTTTGGGGGGGACCCTACGCCGTTTTTTTCCGGCGTTGGGGCTCCTCTTAAAATCCCTGCCAGATCGAAGAGCCTGGTATGCTCTGGGGGGGGGACCCCACGCAATTTTTTTGCGGGGGTTCCCCTTTAAGACACCTAGCACACAAGTCGCGCCGCAAGTCGGATTGCCGCGATCCGACTTCTGGTGCGGCTTCTATTCAAATAAATGGGCTCCCATAGGGGACCATTGATTTTGAATAGAACGCCTGACGAGGCTTAACGCTGTGTATACAACGTTAAGCAACGTTATTGAGCGTTTTGCCGGCCCGGCGTCAAGAAACGCCATGACGCTGCAGCTTCAGAACGCACTGGTCCCGCGTTCTAGCTACAGCTCACTGACGCAGACGCCCTCTACTGCCCACAAACGCCGACGTTTTTAGAGGGCCATTGAATAACATGGAGAGCTGCAAAAAAACGCCTACAAACGCCGGCGGCCAAAACCCCGTGTGTATGAGGCCTTAAAGTCCAAACAGACACAGAACTCCCTCAGATGCCTCTCTGAGTTCCAGGTCGGAGCTCAAGTGAGATCTCTTCCTGGTAATTAAAGCCACCTGCTGTCAGGACTCCAGTGGACCACAAACTCTGGACCGGAACCAGCCCTGCCATGGTGGCTGGTAAAATCCGGACCGGACTCTGTTTAATCCAGTCCACATGAACGCATTTGAGGCGACAGGTAGCGTTCATCTACCACTTCACCTCGCATACTGTCACACAGGTCACATGATATTGACATCACACATGTGGGCATGTATGCGGGTTAGAGTGGAAATCTCCTCCTACTTGACACACAACACTGGAGAAACTGTGCAGATTATCAGGAAACCGAGGTATACAGATCAGCAAAAGAGGTATAATGGCAGTATTTTAAGATTTATAAGCTGTGGGCACTGTAGGGGGGGCAGATGAACTATTTTCATATTACTGGGTTTAGTAACACTTCAATCAGAGAAGCAGCCAAGAGGTCCATGGTAACTTTGGAGGAGCTGCAGAGATCCACAGCTCAGGTGGGAGAATCTGTCCACAGGACAACTATTAGTGGTGCACTCCACAAATCTGGCCTTTATGGAAGAGTGGCAAGAAGAAAGCCATTGTTGAAAGAAAGCCATTAGAAGTCCTGTTTGCAAATTGTGAGAAGCCATGTGGGGGACACAGCAAACATGTGGAAGAAGGTGCTCTGCTCAGATGAGACCAAAACTGAAGTTTTTGGTCTAAAAGCAAAATGCTATGTGAGATGGAAAACTAACAATGCACATCACCCTGAACACACCATCCCCACTGTGAAACATGGTGGCAGCATCATGTTGTGGGGATGCTTTTCTTCAACAAGGACATGGAAGCTGGTCAGTTAATGGGAAGATGGATGGAGCCAAATACAGGGCAATCTTAGAAGAAAACCTGTTAGCGTTTGCAAAAGACTTGAGACTGGGGCGGAGGTTCACCTTCCAGCAGGACAACGACCCTAAACATACAGCCAGAGCTACAATGGAATGGTTTAGATCAGAGCATATTCATGTGTTAGAATGGCCCAGCCAAAGTCCAGACCTAAATCCATTTGAGAATTTGTGGCAAGACTTGAAAATTACTGTTCACAGAAGCTCTCCATCCAATCTGACAGAGCTTGAGCTATTTTGCAGAGAATGGGCCAAAATGTCCTCTCTAGATGTACAAAGCTGGTAGAGACTCCCCAAAAAGACTTGCAGCTGTAATTGTAGTGAAAGGCTGTTCTACAAAGTATTGACTCAAGAGGGCTGAATTCAAATCCATGCCACACTTTTCAGATATTTATTTGTAAAAAATGTTGAAAACCATTTATCATTTTTCTTCCACTTCACAATTATGTGCCACTTTGTGTTGGTCTATCATATAAAATCCCAATAAAATACATTCACATTTTTGGTTGTTTGGCTCCATGCACACTGGACGCTATCTGGGCTCTCTCGGCGTCGGGCAGGAGACGCTGCTTAGAAAACGCTCTTTTGCAGCGTTTACCAGCGTTTATCGGCGTCTGCGTTTTTGGGCTTTTTTTTTTCTTCATTAGCTTCCATTGACTGCAAAAAATGCCGGACGCCGATAAACAGCCGTTTACCGGCGTTTATGAGCGTTTAGCGGCGTTTATCGGCATTTAGCGTTTTTGTGGTCATAAGAATGACTTTTGAACGCCAATTCAGGGCGTTCAGATAACAGCCCAAAAATGCCACTGCTGATAAACGACAATTAACGTCCATGTGTGCATGGACACATAGGATAACATAAAGTGGCATTTTTGGGCTGTAAAAAAAAACGCCCAAACGACCAAAAACGGTAATTTATCAGATACAGTGTGCATGGAGCCTAATGGAAAATTTCAAGAAAATGAATACTTTTTTAAGGCACTGTATATATACATAAAAACCTTCTACTGTACTTTGATAAAAGAATAGAAGAGTACAGTGTGAATGTTTTACTTTGCAAAGTAAATAGTAGTGAACATGGTGAACCTATCTTTACTTCGAATTGCCAGTTATGTGTAAGGAAAGACGGAAAAACTGATTTTTGCTTGCACATATTAGGCATTCAAAGTGAACACAGTTGCACCTTATTCAATAACATTTGCTTTGCAAAGTTAACAGCCTCTACTCATCCAAGCTTGATACAGACTAGATTTTTCTTTCATTCAACCCAGTGAGTTGAATGAAAAAACCAAAGAGATTGCCATACTAGCACAAGTAATGTTAGTGCAGCGATCTCTTCTCGCTGTGCCTTTGTTTTCTGACAAGGGGACTCCTCTCTTGCCAGAACACACTGATCAGTGCTAGCAGCCATTGGCTGCCAGCGCTGATCAGATGCGAGTCGGATGTTGCTTTTCCAGCATGCCCATTGTGACCGGCTTCTGTAGAACAGACAGCTGTACACATGGGCCAAAAGACATCCAGTTCTTGCTGAACCATCCAATTTCAGACGATTTCAACCCGTGTGTGCAAGGCTTTAGTTAGTCACTACCATTGTGTTAGGCTCCCCTCCTGTACCTTCCTTACAAGCCATAGCAGTATAATTATTCTGATGCCAGAAGAACTGAGATATACTGTAATTGTGAATAGTTCAATTGCATTTGAGCCCCAATCAGATTTCACTTGTAGGTGGCACAGATTGCAAAATTCCAAAATAATTTTTAGCTCCTTTGCAATGGGGAATGATGTACGTCTAGCTTTAATTAATTTTACAATACGGACTGAAAAGGAGAACTATGCACTAATTGAAGAAGCCCCAGACCAACAGATACAATAGTTCAAATTCATTTATTTGTTTATATTAAAAAAAACAGCCAATGTCAGTCAGGAAAAACTACCCCTTTATCAGGGCTTCAGTTAAGATAAGAATTCCCTATACAGATTCACACAGCAAAGCTCTAGTTTGAGTCCATTCAAGGTTCCTATCTTAACCACTTCAGCCCCAGAAGGACTTCCCATGTTAGGACCAGAGCACTTTTTGCGATTCGGCACTGCGTCGCTTTAACTGACAATTGCACAGTCGTGCGATGTTGTACTCAAACAAAATTTGCGTCCTTTTTGTCCCACAAATAGAGCTTTCTTTTGGTGGTATTTGATCACCTCTGCGTCATTTCTGATCACCGCTATAAACAAAAAGAGAGCGACAATTTTGCAAAAAAAAAAAAAACAATATTTATTACTTTTTGCTAAAATACAAATCCAAAAAAAAAAATATAAAATGACAAATGTATTCATCAGTTTTGGCCAATTTTTATTCTTCCTCATATTTTTGGTAAAAAAAAATAGCAATCGGCGTCTATTGATTGGTTTGCGCAAAAGTTGCAGTGTTTACAAACCATGGGAATTAATTTCTGGCGTTTTTACAAATTTTTTTTTTTTACTGGTAATGGCGGTGATCTGCGATTTTTATCAGGACTTTGATATTTGGGCAGACATATCAGACATTTTTGACACTTGACATTTGTACAGCAATCAGAAATGTAAATATCCACTGATTACTGTATAAATGTCATTGGCAGTGAAGGGGTTAACCTGGGGGGGCGCTCTAGGGGTTATCTGTGTTCCCTGGGTGTGTTCTAACTGTGAGGGGGCTGGGCTGTCAGGGGCATAAGAGATCTAGATATCTTAGATGCTGCCTGACAGCGTGGGGAACCGCTGTGTTTACATCGGCGGTTCCCCGTTTTTCTTCTGTTGTAAGCAGTCGCGGCTCGCGAGCCATGGGCACACTCCTGCAGAGTGCGGCTGGCACGAGAGCTCCCGTCCACTAGCTGCGCATGCAGGAGCCACCATTTAAAGATGGCAATTTGCGTAAAAGTCGGGAACCGGTTAACAGAAGCCCTGGTGAAGGGGTAGGGTATTTTTTTTTTTTGTTCAAACTATTTATTGTGGTAATAAAACAGTAGCATTGCCATTACAGAGAAGTCATATAACATCACAAGATGATTAGTTCTATAGTCTGAGCCCGAAAGAGAAAAAAAAAGGGGAAACAAGCAAAATACACAAAACAACAATAAAAATTAAAGAAGACCAATGTGATTAACTGCATTGCAATTTCCCCACGGCTCTGAGTGAGGAGAATATGGTCTAACAGATCAAGGTTAAATTCTATATAGTGGGTTGTCCAGTTATATATATACATGAGGCCTTGGGGAGGCAGATAAGAGGTGTTAGTGGCCTATCTTAACTAGGCCTTGGGCCTAGTCGGTATGAGTGTATTAGGCTAGGATAGCCCTGAGGGTATCATCCTAGTAGAGAAAGTAGTAAGTGAAATAGAAGAAAGATAAATGAGGGGAGAAAATGGGAAGAGGAATGGAGAAGGAACCTAGGGCTGGGGATAAGACAAAGAGGGAGGGAGATAGAAAGAAGTCTTGAAGCTAGTGAGGAGCTAGGAAGTTGTGAGAGGTAGGAGAACCAGGGATGGGAATCCTGGGGAGGGCAGGTCGCAGGGTTTCTGAATCAAGGGATACAGGTTAATGGAGAGTGTTTGGTCTATCTCCTGAGGGGGTCAGGGTTTGAATAATGTAACGTCAAAGCCCGGGGGGGCATAGTGGATTAACCACAGGCCCCAAAGGCGTTCGTGCTTGGACAGCTTATCTGAGACCATTGCCTCGATTCTGGCGTGAATCATTGCTTTCGTGATCCTATTTTTGGCCTCTGCTACTGGTAGTTGGGGAGATTTCCAAGCGTGTGCAATAGTTTGCTTAGTCACCGCGGTGACCTGCAGGAGAAGTTTAAATTGGGGTCTGGTTAGTTCTATAGGTTTCAGGTTTAGGAGCGCCGTCATAGGATCAGGAGCTATGTGGCAATCCATTAGCTTACTAATGATTTCAAAGATCTGGGCCCAGAATGTGCATACGACTGGGCAGCTCCACCAAATGTGTAAGTGGGTCCCAGGGTCTGGACAGCCTCGAAAGCAGAGTGGGGAGTAGGAGGGTAAAAATGTATTTATCCGAGCAGGGACCAGAAACCATCTCATAAGGACTTTGTATATGGTTTCCAGGGCTGCAATATTCTGGGAAGAGGATTTGGTTGATTCCCAGACCTCATTCCACTCTTCGGGGTCAATGGACTTTTGGAGGTCTCTTTCTCATGCTCTAACATATGGGATCTGGGTCGGAGGCAAGGGATCGAGTAGTTGGGCATAGATAGTGGAAATCATACTCCTGGCATGTGGGTCTGCCTGGCAATAATGTTCAAAAGAGGACATGGTGGGTAGAGAGGAGTTAGTACCTACATGCGGAGTGAAAAAGTGTTTAATTTGCAGGTAGCGGAAGATGTCCGAATTAGGGATATGGAATTGTTCTTGCAGAGTAGGAAATGATTTAATGGTGTCAGGTGTGGTGAAAGAGTGAGCCCGCAGGAGGCCGGCTGCGGTCCATCTATTGAACGAGACCGGAGGCGTCCAGGCCGGGTAGAAGGCCGGATTCCATAGGAACGATAACATTGGGTTGTGTGGGGATTGCAGGCCCACCTTGAATTTAAGTCTGTCCCATAGTCTAAGGCTGTGGGCGGTGACAGGATTACGAATGGGCTCGCAGTCTCTTGGGTTCAGCCATAGAAGGTTGGCTGTGGATAAGGGATCGCAGTCGACCGCCTCGGGGGACACCCATAGAGGTATTTCATGTGTAGTGTGCCATTTGGGCAGAGAAGCTAACTGTGCCGCCTGAAAGTATTTGGCAAAGTTTGGAACCCCAAGGCCACCCTTGGGTTTGGGGGAGAACAGGAGGCGTCTGGACACCCTGGGTCGTGATTTACCCCAAATGTATTGAAAAGTCCTCCTCTGGAGGATTCGCAGAAAGTGAGTTGGGACCTCTATAGGGAGGACCCTAAACAGATACAATATTTTAGGGAGGATAGTCATCTTTACCGCCGTTATCCGGCCTAGCCAGACTAGGGGTAATTTAGACCATTCTGACATGAGTCGGGTTAGATGGGACAAGATAGACGGATAATTTGCCGCGTAGAGATCAGTTGGGTCAGAGGAGAGCTGAATCCCAAGGTACGAGTGGATGGGGCCCATGCATAAGGAAGACTTTGTTGCAAATGGGATTGAATGATTGGGTCGAGGGAGATGTTTAACAGCTTGGATTTCTCAGGGTTCACTTTTAGTCCTGAGATAGAGGCAAATTCATCGAGCGTTCGGAGGAGATTAGGGGATGAGAGAAGCGGGGAGGTAAGGAACAATAGGACGTTATCCGCGAAGAGGCATAGGTTGTGGTGGTGTCCTCCCACCTCTATGCCTCTAATGTTAGGGTTAGAGCGGATCAGCTGGGCTAGGGGCTCAATGGCCAGAGCAAAAAGGAGGGGGGGAGAGGGGGCACCCCTGATGGGTACCTCTGCGGATAGGGAATGGGTCTGACTTGCACCCTGACTTGCACCCTGCATATCTAACACTGGCTGACGGGGAAGAGTAAAGGGAAGAAACCCATGTTAGGAAATGCGGGCCGAACCCCCCACCATTTCAGTACTAGAGTCAAGTAAGACCAAGATAGGCCTTTCTGATGTCCAAAGATAGGAGGCATGTGGGGATTTTACGTGTTCGAGCTATGTGGGTTAGGAGGACCACTCTCCGGATGTTGTCCCCAGCTTGCCTAGCGGGTATGAACCCTACTTGATCCCTGTGAATAAGAGAGCCTATCATCTTATTTAGTCGGGCAGATAGGATCTTGGCCAGGGGTAGGGTATTTTTACCCCTGATATGTGTTGGTTGTTTTTAGTGTGAGCTGATGAATACATTTGGACTCTTTTTTTCTTTGGTCTGGTGCTCCTTCCATTAGTGCATATTTTTTATGGTAACCATATCACTTGAATACATTTTAATGGAATTATTTGTTTTAATTTTGAATAAAAATGCATGGAAATTATAGGCATGATTATCCTTCCAATAAATTAACTTAACGCATAGTTCTTAAATGATGCCACAGCTCATACCACCAAGTGCTTGCTCAGCACTAATTTGTTTTACCAAGTAGGGTCCCATGAGTGATGATGATTGACTATATAAAGGTAGGCCTTAGAGGCTCATTTTACTGAGAATGATCCATGGAAAATTGATATTACAATTCTTCTTCTCAAGATGCAATGTACTCTTACATAAACTGGACCCTATTTTTTAAACTTCTAAAAAAAAAGAGCTTCTAAAAATAAAAAAGTATATTTACATCAAAAACACCTTTTAAAAATGTTGAATAGAAACAGACAGACTTCATTTCATATTTCTTGGCATGCACATGAAAGCAAGTATTGATAAAAAAGAGTAATGGATACCCCACACATTTTGTAGATGTACAGTACAAAGACATTGTAGAGAATAACATGTTGTGCTTTTTTTTAAAAGGGACTGCCAGTGGATTGTTGCCTTAATCATGTTTCGTTCGGGATTCATTTTAAGTTTATTAGTATAACTAGTGCATATGGATTAACAAATATTGTTTTTGTGCTTATTTAATGATGTGATTTTTATGGCCTTTATTTTATTAAAAGGTATCTACATTTAAATGCAAAATGTAATATATTGCAACTTAACCACTTCAGCCCCGGAAGGATTTCCAGCTTTAGTACCGGAGCCCTTTTTGCGATTTGGCGCTGCGTCGCTTTAACTGACAATTGCGCGGTCGTGCGACGTTGTACCCAAACGAAATTTACGTCCTTTTTTTCCCACAAATAGAGCTTTCTTTTGGTGGTATTTGATCACCGCTGCGTCATTTCTGATCGCCGCTATAAACAAAAGAAGAGCGACAATTTTGCAAAAAAACCCAAATTTCTTACTTTTTGCTAAAATACAAATCCAAAAAAAAAATATAAAAAAACATTTTTTTTCACCGTTTTTGGCCGATTTATATTCTTCCTCATATTTGCGATAAAAAAAATCGCAATCGGCGTTTATTGATTGGTTTGCGCAAAAGTGGTCGCGTTTACGGATGATGAGAATTCATTTTTGGGGTTTTTATTTTTTTTTATTTTTTATTAGTAATGGCGGCGATCTGCGTTTTTTTGCGGTACTGAGATATTTCAGCGGACATGTCGGACCATTTTGACACCTTTTTGGGACCATTGGCATTTATACAGCGATCAGTGCTATAAAAATGCACTGATTACTGTGTAAATGACATTGGCAGTGAAGGGGTTAACCTGCAGGGGGCGCTCTAAGGGTTAACTATGTTCCCTGGGCGTGTTCTAACTGTATGGGGACTGCACTATCTGGGGAAGGGAAGTGGTCACAGCCTTCACGTACAGGAAGGCTGTGATCACAGCCCTTCCCCCTCACACAGAGCGGAGGTCCGTGTTTACATACACGGACCTCCGCTCCTTCGCTCCGGGGGGGCCATCGCGGGTAGCCGGCGGCAATCGAAGCTGCCGCACCCGCTCCCTGGCCCTCCCCGAACACAGTGAGCACGCGGGCGCGCCTCTGGCGGCGCGCGCGCGCTCACTAACCTCGTTCCCGCAGCCGCCGTCATATGGCGGCGTTTTGCGGGAACTAACCACTTTGCCGCCGTCAGATGCCGATCGGCGGTCGGCAAGTGGTTAAAGTGGTTCTAAAGGCAGAAGTTTTTTTTATATTAATGCATTCCTTGCATTAAAGTGGATGTAAACCCTCTCCTATACCCAGTGAAGTGAACAGCCTCAGATGATACACAGAGATGAAACAAATCTCCCTACATAATTTTTACATGTATATCTGCTGTCTTCAGCTATATATACTCTTTAGAAATTTCAGATTGTGTTAGAGATTTTCTCTTTCTGTTCAGCACTGGAAGTGAAGTCTGGGCACACAGCCAAGACAACTGATTGGAGGAAAGGCACACACCCCCTCTCCTCATAGACAGAGACTGTTAGAGCTGTTTTGTGAATAGTTTAGCTCTCAGCTAATCTATTTATAGCAACCTCCCTGACACAAAATTCAGCCTGGTTTTATCTTCTGTGACAGAGAACTTGTCAGAAGTTATCATCCTGATAACAGAAGAACAGAGCAGGAGAAAGCCATGGGACTTAGTGCTTTAAAGAGAAATAAGGAAACACTGCAGATATATGTGCCCTGCTCAGATATCATGAATTGCGTTTACATCCACTGTAAGGTAAAAAATGTTTAAGTGTCAGCATCTCCTCTCACCCCCCCCCCTTTTACTCACCTGAGCACTCATTCAAACCAGTGCCATGCACGTCTGCAACTCTTCTCTCCCCTCACTTCTGGGTCTCGCAGGTTCTGCTGGGGCATCGGGAGCCACTGGCTCCCAGAACTTTCAATCAAAGTCAGTGATGGGGGAGCGGGGAGTCGGGGCTGAGTCCCACTATCTGTGTCAAAGGACGCAGCAGCAGGGCTCGGGTGCGAGCATAGGCACTTGACAGAGGGGAGGGGCCAGGAGCGCTGGTGGGGGACCCAAAAAGAGGAGGTTCGCAGTCACTCTGTGCAATTCCATTGCACAGAGTAGGTAAGTATAGACATGCTTGTTATGTTAAAAAAATTACCTTTACAATCACTTTAATGCAACCTTAACCATCTGTACAATAATCTCCATGACATTTTTCTTCCAGTACACCAAGCGCCACTTCCCAAGTGAAGTGGACCAGAAGACGCACAGGACCCCTGTGCAATTCACTCTACAGAAGATGTGTGAACTGGCGGGGGAAACTCACATCCAATTCACAGTAGTGTGAATCCAAACTAAGGGAGAAAATCGGGGGGGGGGGGTTCAAGGCGGATTGTTTGCTT